>JAKTWD010000885.1:0-15108 GCA_030581935.1 Metschnikowia corniflorae
TCACAAGAAAATTCCCAAATTCAATTGAAATTAAAAAAGTGCCAAGTATGTACTGCCCTCAAGCTCTCTGCTTCGCCTGATAATTTTTTCATGTCTCTGAACATTTGTGGTGAGCTCCTATAATTATTTACATGTATTTTTATGCAGATATCGAGTTATTCATTTAGCGCGGTATTCATTTATCGAGGTTTTACTGTAGTGAAAGAGCCCGCTGGTACTGCATATTTCTTATCTCGTTGCTATATTGTCTTCACGCTTCGACATCAGATTTAAAATGAAACATGTCGAACGCAAACCAGCAAAGAGCGCCCTTATTGCAATCAAATCACAGTCGCATTCTTTTCTTATTCGTGGAGACCAAAGCTTCATGTGGTTCCTGAGTAAACTGTGATCTTTGCGGGAAACGTCATTAAAGTGAAAATTGTCTGCCACAAGAATGGCTTCCAACTAATTGAATAATGAAGAGAGCAGGCTTTCGACACCACGCGTCACAGTCCTCATAGTACCAGTTTCGTATTCTCGTTCATACGATATTGGAGACGAGATTTCACCCCTATGAAGATTCGTGTCACTAGCATTGAGTAAGGAGCACGCACTTAAGAGGAACAACACCGTGAAGACTGTCATTTTTCATCCTCATATCGAAGAACGTCTCTTCAAACGGCTTGCGCTCTACATTTTTGGCAAATATCAGTTTTCGGCTATGTTGAAGCTGGAAACAGGATGCATGGTGTGTAGCTGTGCTATGGTCGCTCATGAGATATGATCACAAGATGTCTTGCGTATCATTGCTCAATGATTTTGCTGTAATTAGCACATGAGAGATCAGCGATAATGTTTTTTGCTGTGGTAAACATTCTTTTCTCATTCTGATTTAGTAGACTACACTGTGATCCTATGATATTTGGGGAAATTTCTGACTTTTCACTGAAGATGGGTCAGGACATCACTAGCAAAGTGATTCGAAAATGAGAGGTGATTTAACGATCCCACGACCAGAAATACATCAACTAGTGAGTTATTTTGGTAAAACCTCGTCGTAGAAATATAGCCACATCAAATGACGGAAAAGATACAAGAGCTCGATAGCCTCACTGAGGGTAATGAATGCATCAATCGTGGAGTATTTGAGAAGTCGTGATTTACAGAAAAGGAAGTTTCGCAGCCTAAGAAACTGGGAATGTGGTAAAGCCGATTCTGCTGTGCGTATTATCGTCTCCATAAAGGTGGCAAAAGCTTTAGAAATTTTTCAGTCCATACTAATTAAGCTGACTTCATTGTAATTGCTTTCTTCATCACTCTAGAAAAGAAAAAGAATGAGATATAAGAACCAGAAACGAGACATGTCACTCGCGTCGGCTAGGTGCTTCACTTGCTTTACCACTCATGCAATAAATATCATACTTTTTTGAACTTTGATAATTAGAATAGATAACTACGCTGAGTTTGAATCGATAACAACATGAACAAAGAAAGTTTCGAAAACGTTCCTGAAGCAAACGCTATAGCGAGATAGTCAAGTTCCTGGAGAGCACATACCTTGAAATGCAAACTATTGAGAAGTGAAAACGAGTCAGGTTGTAGCTAGCCGAAGGCAGACCTTCACAAATCAAGTCTTTTCTCCATACATAGTTTTACATCCTCAATCAAGAAAAAAGATTATTTTTTTTTAAAGAAACAGATATGTATTGAATGATGCCGCTTACCTTTGCCGTGGGCGAAAACTATATATTCTATAGAAAACCTTAACACACTTGATTTTCCAGATGTGGACCGCACATCCAGTTTTTTGTTGTCGCCCGGGTTCGAACCCGGGGTCTGAGGCGCATTTGGGTTAAACACCTTGACCGGAAAATTACTATTTCTCAGTCCACCTCTTTGGATTCTTAATGATTGGTCTTTAGCCCCATAAATTTCTGATAATGTCATCCGCTTAGTCTCTCTGCTCATTTAATGAATAACACATTGAGTTAGAAACTCCATCAAGACTTCCCAAATGCTCTTTCCAGCAGATAATTCTATTTCAATAGGTGAAGATCTCATATGTAAATTCATTAACCCGAGTGTTTAAATCTCCATGTGAATCGAAGAACGAAAGGAGCCGGTCATTGAGCTCTATTGTATTGTCCATTATACACGCTACTGTTCAATTCAAGATTTTATCCTCTTCCTGATAGCCCAAAGCAAAGTCTACTGTTGCAATCGTCTGCTTTGCCGAACTGAGCTGCAGAGATAATTGAGGATCGGCGGAAGTATCGTCCCGTGCTAAAAAATTGATCTCGCTAGGATCCTCAGTGAGCCTCAATTTCACAACTCCACACCTCAATAGTCAAAAAGCGATTGAATAATGAACGACTGTAATCGCTTGATGAATCAGTCTAACGATTCCTCGGCCTCAACCGTTTCTTTTCTAGCGACGAATATGCCACTGCCATGAAAATGAAAATGAAAATGAAAATTTGGCTTGAAAAAAATATCGTTTTCGTAAGGAAGGACTGTAAAGACTGGTGAGTTCGGAATAAAGACTCGATCCTGGTCGTAACTTCGATTAGCTGTGCCTAGGAAACGGGATGTTTTCAAGAAAAGAAGTGATACAATGAAAAAAAAAAAAAAAAGAAAAAAAACAATGAAGCAACATTATTAGATAAGGTTGCCCTTAAACCTAGAAGTTTCGCTCCATCAAAGCAACAATTCTTTTCTTGTATTTACATGAAAAGTTGAGGAACTAATTTCAACTGTAAATTGAAACCACACGGAAATTCTATCTGGGCCAAAGATCTGGGCCAGAGATCTAAGGTTTCGTCATTGTCCATCGGAATACGACGAGCGGAATTTGACGCGATCTTACATGTATATGATAGCAAACACAATGCCCAAGAATTGATAAAAACGTGAATCGAGTAGAGATTCAACTTTCAAGCTTCGATTCTATACAAAATTAATAAATAGCTTCGAATTAAATATCTAGGGAGTTTTGCGGTATTCATGGCTCTCGTAGTGATACCTCTCAGGGACAGGAACATGAATAAATATTTTCAAGTTCTAATACCGAAAGATCTTGGGCGTTTTGTAATGAAGCTAGCACATGTTCGGTGTTAGATCGCTCAACAGTAAATGCAAATGCATTGCAGATCACATCAATTTTGAAGTACAAACTCTTTTCTCGACATCTCATCGCTCTCTTAGAAGAAGTCCTCTCCTCAAATGATTAGACATCAAGTGAAGAAAGAATAGGGGAAAAAAAAGCTACATTAATGTTCCAGGAGCAGGTTATTGGAATCCGAGCCATAAGCCGACTCGTCAGTCTCTGATTCAGACATTGATGACTCGTTGAAACCATCTCCCTCTTCTTCCTCCGACCCTTCGCTCTCATCCTCGTCACCAAAAAATTCATCCAAACTTTGCAATTTATTGGCGTTGGAGCTTGCAGCACGACCAACCACCAGTAATTTGACCGTGTTTCGTGCACTCGTCTTAGGAACTGGTGTGGTCAACGCACTATTGTGTGAAGCATTCCCAAAACCTCCAGATGAGGGTTTGGCCCCACTAACTTCTTTTCTAATCGACGGAGGCGGAAGTGTGCTTTGATCCGCCCAATCTGAAGCACACAAGTATTGCGTAAGACTCGCCGAACGGTCACCACGCTGGTCTAAATTGGGCACAGCTTTCGGTGCTTGCATAAATAAGTACGCCAACTGATGGTTCGACACATCTCTGAAGAGCTCATCGAGCATTCTGGCCTTATCTCTTGTGTGGGTAGCCGGGTCATATCGCGCCAAGTGCATTACATGAGAGAACAACTGCCCAGTGATTGAAGGCGCGTTGTTGTCAGGTTGTTCCGCAAGTTTCTGAACTTCGTACAGGTGAGTCTTTGCCGCCAAAAGCAAGAGCTCGTACCTCACCTTCTCCAGTTCTTGTGAGAAGTTTCTTATTGATCGGCGAAGAACTTCAGGCCCGATGGTATTATGGGTAGACTCTGTGAACTCCCCAATTGTCCACACAATGCTCGCTTTTGCATCCTCCTCAAGATACACGAGTTCGTTTTGCAACATCAAAGAGAGGCGATATATGGTCTTGATCACTTGTTGATCATCAGCAGAGTGTATTTGTTTTTGTTGCAAAAGATACCGAACAACTCGCAACAAGTCAGGGAGGATCGAACTGGCAGAATCGCTCTCCATTTCCGATAGGCACCATTGAAGAATTTTGTCAATCCAGTCACCAGATTCTTGACAACAGTAACCGATTGCACGCACGGCATTGTGGGCGATTTCTCTGCGGTCACTTGATGCGTTATACATCAACTCTTTCATCACCACACGCGCAGTTGTGTCGGAGAAAATTGACAGAAGAATCTGAAGTTTACATTTGGATATTTCGTCTGAGTCATGTGGGTGCAAGTAAAATTTGCGTGCGTGGTCCTCAAACTCTTTGGGAATAGATATGGCTAGAGATGAAATAAGCTGTAGTGTGAGTAGCTGTTCGGGTTCACATTTGGGCGCAATAGCGAGTTTTAAAAGAAGTCGCGGAAAGCCAAATTCGGTTATATGCTGGGGAGTAGCTAGCAGAATTAGGGCACGTGTAGCAGATAGCACCACAAGGTTGGAGGCACTGTGTGCACTCACCGATAGGGCATTGACGAACGCGTTTAAATCGGGATCCATTTCACACAAGTACTGGGAAGGAAACCGTGAGATGGCATTTGGTAGATCCATCTTTGTTTCATTCGGGAGTATTAGCACAGGACGGGCGACAAATGTGCGACAATACTCAACTAAAAGGTCAATCATTGTGGCTTTACTCCACTCATCTAGTTCATGAAGCATACGAACATACCTCTTGAAATTTGCGTGAGCAGGCGCCCACGTTTTCAGACGCAGAATGACTAAAAATTCGGGCTTTAGTTGCATGAATACTTTTACACTGGTTCCCACTACAAGTGGCGACAGATCGTCCATCAAAGCAGTGAGATAGGCCAAGAGTTGCGGTTTTTGAATACCACTGATTTTAAATGCAGAGCCAATTGCCAAGGCAGTAGCCGACCGGACCTCAGGCAGCCGATCACTGATTGTCCGTTTTATACATAAAAGCACTAACGACGCGATTTCAGGAATACGTATTCCACCCAAAGTCCGGATACTGGCGCTCCGGGTACTTGAGGTTTTATCCGAGAGCAGTTTTTGCACCGAATTGATCGCGAGAAGCGCAGTGTCGGG
Source organism: Metschnikowia corniflorae (assembly GCA_030581935.1). Taxonomy (NCBI): domain Eukaryota; kingdom Fungi; phylum Ascomycota; class Pichiomycetes; order Serinales; family Metschnikowiaceae; genus Metschnikowia; species Metschnikowia corniflorae. The sequence goes on from JAKTWD010000885.1 coordinate 5,217, forward strand.
CTCCAATCCAGCGTACTTCTCCACGTATATCATCACTAATGCACGAACGCGTGGGTTAGCCAGTGTGACGTTTTTCACGACATCTGCAAAATAGCCTAAAGCATCTTCGCCACTGGATATAAGCGCAATAACGAATTTGATACCATGTAGAATGTCTCTATCTAGACGAGAACTCAAAAGTTTGCTGATTTCCTGGGGTCTTTTCGCGGTGGGCGTTTCCGTGAGCCTGGTAGACGCACTCACTGCTGCTTCAAGAGTGATATCTCGCGCCGACTCAATGATTGACGAGATTTTCGCAAAGGAATCCGCCATTTTGTTTCGAAGCAGTAGGGCCGAACGTCGATTGTTGTCAACGTTAATTGTCACTGTAGGCACCACTCTAGAGTTTTGACTGCGCGCTCGAGACCGATGTGGACTTTGATATGATCACGTGATAGAGAGTGGTCAACTTAAAAGAATTACGTAACTGACCAACCAACACCATGGAAGTAATGTGTTCTTGTCAATATAGCCAGATGGAGTTCATTTAGTTTCGTGGTACATTGCATGTAATCATTTGTCTTTTGGTCATGCGTGCTGAGGCTCTATAGTAGCCAAAGCCCACGCTTCACTCGCATTTGCAGCCAAAGGCCCAGATATCAAATCCTCAATCCCCCTTGATTCTTTTCGCAGCCGCCTTCATCCTCTTACCCATGCTAACATCTTTCTTATAGGAGATGTATTCTTGCGGGAAAAACTCACCCAAAGTGGTTTGCTTACCCTCAGTTCTCGTCTTGTTGATACTGCGTATCAACGGTACCATCACCTCGTCTACTCTTTCTTGCGACCAGCCAACATTGTACATCAAAAAGCTTCGAATTTGGTCTAGTGCTGGCATCCCCCACTTGAACTCAGACCGGTCATGGTCCACTTCGGGACGCCTGTATGCGTCCACCACCACCGGATCTGGAAAGCTATCTGCGAGGAAAAGCTTCCCGTTTCTGATTCTTGTCATCAAGGTCTTCTCGAGCCTAGTGGACTTGGCCAAGTCGGGCTTCTTGAGCGTCTTTGTCGTGTCGTCAAACCACGCCTTAAACGCACTGAGACTGCCGAACTCGGCAATGATTTCCATCGCCAACACCGGGCCAATTCCCTTCACTCCCTCTGTGTAGTCGCTCCCTAAGAGCAAAGCAAGCTCGATGAGTTTAGTCTGGCTGAGCCCAACCTTTTGCTCGATATCGTCGGCGATGTAACACTCGACGTATTGCTTTTGATTAAACATGTTCTTATAGATACGACTTCCTCCAAATAAGAAGCAATCGCTGTCATCGGTGACGATCCCATCAACAAGCCCAAGTTGATAAAGTTCGGCACACTGTGCCTCGGCCTCCATAGGGGCGGTTATATACGGGATCCCGAACCTTTTCAAGAGCTCCTGTACATCGTTGATCATCGTTTGCGTCACTTCCTCGGCATCGCGCTTTGCCTTCTGAAGTTGTTCTTGCAAGAGCTGCTCGTTGGTCACAGTGGTGTGGATGGGAATTTGCTCTATTTGTATGCTTGCGGTGAATTGCGCATGTTCCAGCTCTTCCTCCCGAAGTTGCCGGACCAAATCCTCCTCCTCGCTCTCGTCAAAATCATAGTCCAACGCAGCAGGCTTTTCTTTATCCTGGCGAATAGGTTTGCTCACTGATTGTACTGGCTGATCTTCAAAAGCACTGTTATTGAATTCAATAGATAGACCTGAAAGTGAGGCTTCCTCTTCCAAATTCTGATTTGATGCAAGTGTAGTGCTTGAAAGTTTCCGTTTCCGAGCTTTTCTAGCAGGTCTTTTGTCTCTTTGAACAAATACTTTCTTAGGATCCGCCCTTTTTTTTTTTATCGTCATTTTTTTGCTTTCCTTGTTTTCCTTTCGAGTCTCTATCGCATCAACTGAGTCATCAACATTTGTGATCTCGATGTTCCCATTCAATTCCAGCGTCGATACTTCTTTTACCACCATCAGCAGTTCATCTAAAATCTCCAAATCAGAATCACACTCAGGCCTCTCCAAACCCTCATCAAAAACGCATTCTTTTTGATTGTTTTTCTCAAAATATTCCTTGGCTTCATTCCACGGTATGAGCCCCGCCTCCTCGTTTTCATCGGGCTTGTGTCTAACTTTTTTGTCAGTGAGGAAGCCGATAGTTTCATGTATATTTTGTAGATGTGAGCTATCATTGAACCACAGTGGCACAGCTCTGGCGGTTTGCTCTTCCACGCGTTCATCAGAGCCACTCAGACCATCCTTTGAATAATCAGGGGTTTCTGACTTCTGAGGACGATTGTGTATCGTCACCTCGATCCTAGGATCTACTTTGTCAGTTTCTGAGGCTCCAAAAAGGAGAGACTGGCCAAATTCAAAATTCAGATCGTCGGTGATTTTGGCGACTTCACCAACCAACTTATTTTCCTGGATTTTCTGTCGGTAGTAATCCTTCTTAGATTCCTCGATGGCTTTCTGTAAGTCCGTGTCTCTTAGGTGCTCAATTACGTGTTGGACCTTTTCATCGTGTTTCTGGGCATTTCTCTCTTCCTCATATTCGTGCTTGTAATGGTCGTAAATCGTCTCGATCACATCCCTATTCAAATTTTCGTCAGAATCGTCAACAATGCTATGTCCGCCTGCCCCATCTATATGGAGTGGAACATCTTCAAGTGGGTCATCATCATCAGACTCTTCAGCCACCGGCTCCTTCTTAGCCTCGAATTTCGGCATTGGCTGCACATACTCCCCATCTTCGTCTAACTCTATCGGCCCTTCGTTTGTGTTCTGTCCCAAAGAAAGAGTCCAGCCACCTTCATTTTTGACCAACATGTATTGCCGGTCTTTATCACCTGCAATTCTGCGGGTAACATTTCCGGTATCCTCTGCCATGCCGCTTACATTCATTAGTTTTTGAGTGTAGTAGTTTCGCTTTTGTACTTGCTGAATCTGGAACTTAGAGAAATCCTGACTGTTCGGGAACAAGCGCTCTAGCTGGTCTTTTGAGTAGCCCAATCTCAACCGCGATCGGAGTCTGAGGTGTGACAAAATCATGTATTGAGTCGCCATGGGAAGCTCCGAGAATTCCGCAGATGAGGGGTCGACGGAATCAATACTGACTCCGTCTACGACATCCCATGAATGCTCTGCTCCGTATTCCTCGAGCTCTCCTTCGGGCATGATTCTCTGATCGCCTTTTCTAACAGTGAACTGTTTCAAATCTGGTAGATGATATTCGTCTTTTCTACGAAAGCCCTTCGGTTGCTCCAGAATTGAGCGCTCAGGGGGTAGCTCGGGCTTTTCTGTGTGATGGATGGGCAAATCGTCGAAGTATAATCCCTCTGCAGCGGTCGCGACATTCTGTGATGTTTTAGACCTATCGTTTGCTCCTGTCTTTTTGTGAGCAGGCCGCTGCATAGCTGCCTTTCGATGCATCTGCATTGCCAACAACTTTTGTGCCGTGTTTGTGGCATTTTCCTGGTTTCCTTGCCGTCGTTCTTTACGGGCTTGGATGACATGCCGTTTCAATGGGGGAGCGCCGCCATCGAACACAAAGAGAGGCAAGATCCCGAAAAATAACATCTTACATATGCGGCGAAAAAAACCCACAATGTGTGTCTGGCCCAAAGAGTTGCCATCTTTGTCTCTGACGCCTTTCATGAACTGATAGATCCAGATCGAGGCATCAACCGCAAGTCTTTTTCTGGAAAGTGCCTCTAGCTTCACTGGACGGGCAGCAGGGCCCACAATATTCCAGAGCGAGTGAACTCCCATTAATATTTACGGGTCCAAAAAAATATTTATACTGGCTTTTTTGATCAGATTAGTGTCAAAGGACGGAAGTTAGTATTAAGGAGTTTCGGGGGAGGTCTGGCATTTGCGGAGAGGCGACGGTAGTGCACATGCCGCATCGATCTGGGACCAATTAGCAATCTAGTCCACATGGCCAATGGCTTTTGATTAGTTAGAAACGGGCACCTGGAATAGCTCACCGCCGTTCAAATTATTAATAGTTAAGCTCATCGAAAAGAATAAAATTCATTTGTTTGTTAGATTTTGCGTCCAATCATATCCATCCAAGCTGCAGACTGCCCTTCTAGATTAGAGTTTGCAGCTGCTGTCGCGGTTTTTTGCAACTTCCACGCAGCCGTACGTGCTCGCTCTCATGGGCCTCATATACCTCTATCAAGCTTTGTGGCTCCACCCCAAAGTGCATATTTTCGTTTTTGATAATAATATGAACCCCCCGTTCAGACAGAACAAGAGCTTGGGTGTGTACCTTAGGCACTCTGTGTCACAGCCAGAATTGGAGTCGAGGCCAAACATAAACCAGGAAAACGCACAGAGAGGGCCCATTGTAGCGTCTGCGCACCTAGTGAGTCCTCAGAAAATTATGGCCGAATCGCCCCAGCGACTTCATAAGATGCCTGCATCTTTCAATCCTCGGGAAGCTAAAAACATGCCGTTGGTGGAAAAAATTACCACTTGGCTTTGCAACATCCCATGGTTTCAAGGCACAGACGGAGTCTGGTACCTGGACTGCTACCCTGGACACGCTTCGTCATCAACATGTAACTCTGATGATGTGAGATCCACACTGGATCACCTAGACATTCTCGAGAAGCAAGCCCGCAAAATCACACGAATGACCACCGACAAGTATTTATACAATGGCGAAGCCACTGCGCGCCCATTGACTAACACTCTGGAAGGAAGCTACCAACGCTACTCTGATGATGGGTACCTCTATCAATACGCACAGATCGATATTGAGGAAGACTCCGATTTCACCTAGTCTAGGTGAGGTACGCTTGCTTTCGCTGAACTAGCTTTCATTTCTCACATCCAGATGTCCAACTCACTAACGGAATGGTGCGGTTCACACTGCAAGCCCAAATCGTCGAAACGAGGGTAGTATGGAACGATGCTGTCGCAATTCTGGATGTATGCGCTATTATAGATTTTCCAGTAAGGTGCTCTGACTTTTCGTGCTGCCTGGAACAAGCCAGCCCAGACGTAGTTGAGGAACACACCTGGCCCAAGAACAATTCGAAGAGCATCCAAACATTCAATGATCCTAATGATGACATGAGGAGATGTCTCGTATATATTTGGCAAAACGAGATTCAACAAATGAACGAATATCTCCTGGTAATCGTCGTGGCAGAGCCCATAGCAGTTGAGGGCGAGGTGTCTCACCACAGTAGAAGCTGTCTGGCGATGAACTTGGTCCCGATCGGTCAACGCGTCTTCTAACAATGAAGTAATTCCAAAAAGGTAATCCTTTGTAGTGGCGCCATCCAAATACTCAAAGAGAAAGCTCAATGCCTTCAACACACCGTTTTGTACATTCTTGTCGGGTACTTTGTACTCGTTCATGAGCGCTGGAAGCACCGTAAAAGGCGAGCACGTATCTGCAACAATTCCAATGGCCACCGCCGTGCAGACACGTAGTTGGCGTTCTTGCACATTGAGGTTGTTCAAAAGCATCGCCAAGACATCCTGGGGACCGATAGTTCGTGCTATGTCACCAAAAGTGGCATTTGCAGCTACCCTGATTTTCTTCCTTTGCGACTTGAGCATGTCTAAAAGATCAAAGCACACCCTCATCCACTCTTTCGCATTGATTGACTCGGCATTTCCTTTGGCAATGAGCCCGACCAATTTGATGCACTGTTCCTGTACTTTCTCCTGTCGATTCTTCAAGATTGGCGTAAGCGTCGGAAGAAGCACATTGACAGAAGGGTTTTCCAATGTGAGTAAAGATGTGCGATCCATTGTATTTATGCAACTGTAGAGCGCACCAACGAGTGACCCAAGCACTTCTGGATAAACCTCTCCCAACAGCTCGTAGAGAAACAAGATGAGCTTGCGAATGGTCGTGTCATCACCTGCAGAACAAAGTTTGATGGCGTCTGCAATAGCGGTAATAAGGTCGGCGGACTGCTGTCTTATTTCAGGCTCGCTGCTTTTGAGGCGATACAAAGTGGAGCTCAAAATGAGTGGTATGTGAGGCTGAAGACGGCGTCCAAGCACTCGACACACCGATCCAAAGGCCTGGAGATATATTGAATGTGACATGCTCTGCTCCTGAAATGCAAAGAGAACAGCATCGACAAGATTGGAGTCAAACCCCGAGTCTAACTCTACAATCGACTCAGGGCAGCCAACCAAGATTTTGTTCAAAGCATCGCAAGCCATTTTGCGGAGATTCTCGTTAGCGTCTTTTGCAAAAGGGGCAACTTTTTCGAGAAACCCAGGAATATCGAGTTTCTGGGCAATCAGAAAGGTTACGTCGACAACCAACCGAGAAAGTTGTGAAGAGTCCAGCGCAACTCTACGTGTCCAAAAGCTCTGAAGAAAAGGTGCCGTGATTTGGCGTCTGAAATTGGGGAATATTGCTCTTGACAAAGGCATTGTCATAAGGATACGGAGGAGTGATTTCTTCATGTCCTCGTCTGGACTAGAAAACTCGCGCACCATCACAACCATGAGCTCCCGCGTATAGTAGTTGGAATACTCCACGTACAGGGAATTATGGGCCATTAAAGGAACCATGGAGCCAATCGCTCGTAAAAAGGCAGCCAATCCGCGGCCCCGATGGTGCCTAAGACCGTTCCACGTGGGCTCCAAAATGGACTCAAATGACTCTATCCCATAAGGATTCACATTCTCGGCCAACTGGGCGAAAGTATTGGCTGTAGCGATACGCACCTGGAGCAACTCATCGGATATTCCGGGTGTCAATACATCGACCAACTGCGGCAAGTGGGGGAGAACCAGGCCGCCATTGCCACTGCCCGAAAGAATGCAAATGTGATGTACGGTTCTTATACCGGTATGTCTGGCTTGCCAGCTTTTCTTTGAGCGTATCACCGCTTTTAGAAATGGCAACACTTTGACGAGCCCGAGCGCATTGGCCACGACCGCCAAAACACGAGCAGTCAAGTTGCGTACGTACTCATCAGAGTGGTCAAGGTCCGGGCGGAGACTCGATACGATGTTGGCGAGACCGGCGGCTTTGGCCACTGCGGCAATGACCTCACGAGACTCGACTCGAAGCGCGATGTCCTCGTCAATCAACAGCGGCGAGATTGCAGACACGATCTGATGAGTATACGGTTTGATGGAAGACCCTAAAGGACCAAGCAATCGGCCCACGAGTTTAGTGAGAATGTGTCTGTCTGCCTCATCCAAGCTAGGTTCAAGCATTAGCGGAAGTATTGTTCCGAATAAGGTGGACGGGCCATAGTCAGAAGCACTGGATGTGAGCGATCTCATGGCTCTTTTCCGAAGACTTCCTGGGCCGCTCTTGACTTTGAAAACGAGCACTTGAGCGTTGTAATTGAGCCGGTCTTGGGAATCGGTGATGGTCGTCGGATCCGTGTTGACAAGTGCGGAAAAATGCTTAACATCTTCTTTCCGCATCGGGATTCCCGCATATTCTGGTAGCGCATCATTGAATACCAACGCCTGGGACTTGCTATCCGGGAGCGTATACGGAACAGGCATTGTATCATCAATCTCGTATGCTTTTGGCGGAGGCGCTACAACATACCCTTTTGGTATGAGTTGATCTAGAACAGCAGAAGTCAATTGGAGACCATTCAGAAATGAAGCGTGGACTGACTCCTGGTGAGCTAATGCAGTCAAAGTCGGGTCTACACTTTCTGAATTTTCTTCACTTCCACTATTGTTCTCATTTTTGTTATTTTCATTATCATAAGATAATCCTTTTTCTTCTTCAAATCTTAGCCTTTTTCTTGACAGACCAGAATCTTCAAAATGGTTTGGGTTCTGGACTCTACCGCTTTCAGACATTCTCTCTTGGTAGGTCTGCACTTTTTGCACGTTCACGGTTCGCTTGAACTTTTGATTCTTATAGTCATCATTCAAAATTACGTGTCTTTTTGGACCTTCGTTATCTAAACTTGCCAAAAGCCTGTCTCTCAGAGACTCGAGTGCACCAGCCAGCGATCGTTTCGACATCTTTGAAGAATTTCGGAAAAGAAAGTAGTCCAAAAAGTTGATCTACTCGTCGCGAATGATAAGTAAGTTGCGAGAACCTGGAGCTGGACGTACTTAGTGAGAGAATATGCAAAACTTTGGTCTAAGAAGTTAGAATGGATCGGTTTTTGTTCATAATGAGGGTGTTTGTATCCCCTCTTCGTCACAAAAACCATATGATTCTCGGAGATGATGATGGACACATGGGCAGTGGCCTCGAAACTGTCACGTGCTTCAGCGTGGACTAGGTTCAGCAGAGACAGTCTTCCAGATCTCGTCTTGGATAACAAAACTCGACTCAACGTACACTCTTCCCTTATTTCATACGTTTAATCTAAAAACAATCAAAGCTAGCTGAATTACAGAATTTCAAAGAAAAAATTCACTGGTCATCTTCTAGAGTGAATTCCTCGAGTAAGCTTTTTTGAGTCTTTCCATCTTTCGCGCTCATCTGGCATCGCATACCTAAACCCATCCAAACCGACCTTACTCTTTGAGGGTCAGTTCACCAATATGACCTCTCACCCGTCACTAGTTCTTCTTAATAGACATTTGTCTGTCAGGGAAAGTGCTCCGTTCACGCTCATCGTCGACTCGTTGGCCCAATCGGCCCACTACTTAATTCAAGAGTTCGTGCATAAAGCTAACAGCACGGTGATCTACCTTTCATATGAGACCACAATTAAACCGGAGTATGCTGCTGAGTTTTTTGACTGCTTTGGTAAAACCTCCAAAGATATACGCGACTTCTTGCACTCCGTCAATGCATCTCAAAAGTCTTTGGTCATCGTCGACTCTTTGAACTACCTCCCCCACGAAACGCATGCTTCCTTTATCTCAGAAATAGTTCTGCCATCGCTTTTCGTGATCGCTTGTTATCATAAAAATGTCCCGATAGCTTTTCTGTCTGGTTACCCTATGCCAATGAAGCTTTTGTCATATATTGCACTGGCCGTTTTCGAAGTCGAGCCTCTAGATATGACGGACATGGAGGAATTGGAAACATGCGTCTCGAAGTTTAGGTTCCCAATTGATCGAGGGTTGAATCTGGAGAAATTTAAGTTGCACCTCACTAGCCGGCGCAAATCCGGGAAATCCTCGACAAATCTGTATATTGTAGATGCCTCCTCACACACCTACGACATATACAAGCCGCAAATAGACGAACTGACCCCAAAAGATGAAGAGCTTCTCAAGGATCTCACGACATTCAATTTGACAACGAATTCAAAACAAAAATTGGCAAGAGAGCAAGTCGATCTACCGTTTATGGAAGCCCAAACAGAACTCGGGAAATTTGGGGGTGCAATTGTTTACGAATTTGAGAAAGACGACGATTATGATGAAGAAGACCCGTACGAAGATCCCTTTTGAAATATACAGTTTTACTTCAGCTTGAGTAGTCTAAGAATTGTCGGTGGAGGCTCAGATCGTAGTTCAATCAATCGAGAGGGATGATCAAGTTGTGTTTTCAGTGGCATGTAGCCAGGACTTGCTATAACGATTCGTTTCTCTCGGCTATCAGTTTAAAAAAAAAAAATCAAAATTAACTTATGTTAAATGAAAAAAAGAAATGTAAACAGCCCGATGCGGGGCTCGAACCCGCAACCTTTTGATTGACCTTACAATGATTAAGAGTCAAATGCTCTACCGATTGAGCTAACCAGGCATTCTCTTTCGTGTGTTATGGAACAAGTCGGGGCAGGAGACTGGTAGTGTATAATGAAGATTATAATACGGGGAACAGGCTTTATAGTGGTTCGGTTAGTAGTTGTACTAAACCTACATCCACTTGTGTATTATAAGAGCTGGCCTTCTAACTCCTACTACGGGTCAGGCCTGGTCCTACTTATAGTTCTACGGGCTACTGACCCTATCCCG
>JAKTWD010000886.1:0-15073 GCA_030581935.1 Metschnikowia corniflorae
AAGGGAATTTGATGTCAGTAATTGCTTGTAATCCTCAGAGCCTATCCTTATGAGATGATTATTCTCATATCCAGGATTCTTATAAATGGGTCTGACTGCACCAGAATTCAAGTTCACACTCAACGAATCAGTCAAAATGACTCTTCGTCATTGTTCCATCTCCACAAAAGTCTTCATTGATTGTTTATGTACAAAGCGCGGCATTCGCCATTCACTCCTGTCCTTCTATTGGCTGTCGCCCTCGGTTCCCTCCTTCTCTTCTCCTCCGCCCAAATCTTTCTCTCGTTGTCCCATAGTCAAGTAAAGCATCGAACCGGTGGATTCCAAAGTACGCACCAAGCCAGCGCCTCCCAAAACAGTTAAAATACCCGCCAACTGGCCCTGCAACTCGGGCTTCGAAGGCAAGTTCTTGAATTGGTCCACCTGTGCCACGTTATATACAGAGGATTCGACACGTGCACCAATAAGAAAAAGCTTTTCACTGGCCAGCTTCAAGATCTTCATCACCAGTGCAACAACCGTGGGGTCACATTGGGGAATGGTGATGATAGCAGTTGGGCCGTTGAGCAACAACGACAAAGGATGTTCATTCTGTTTGTTTTTCAACGTGTTTTTGTGCAACGCGGGGTCTCCTTCGTGTGCCGAGCGCAAGTAAACATTGTACAAGTTGTTTCTGACATAGGTCAACTGGACACCCAATTTTTTCAAGTCGCTTCGAACTCTCAAGGTATCATTTTTCAATAAGTTATTGTGGTGCGCATATAACACGATCTCGTTGTTGTCGTTGAGGTACTTGTAGTAGTCGACCAAAAATGTTTTTCTTGAAAGCACGTGCTTAGTGGTTTTTCTGCTCAAATCAACGATGGAAGGAGTATCTATCGGCTGCTGCTGCTGCTGCTGCTGCTGCTGCGAAATATACGATTTTGTAGAAAACGCCTGGTACGACGACATTGTTTTGAGACCTGTCAGGCAAAAGCTGCCTCGCGCCAGACTCCGGCTTACACCAAGACTCAATCTGCTAAATAGTATCCGCATTTGTGTGCTTTGAAATGTGATGTAAGATTTGTACTGTTGGCCCGGTAGGTTTTTTTCGCAGGCTTGTCTCGGTACTTCTGGTAGGTTTTTCGTGAGGGTGTAATGAGGCGAGCACGACCAGGTGGTGGTTCAGTTGGCCACTTTAGGAGATATGTATCAGGTTGATAAGTGAGATGGTATTGGTCAAATTACTGCTCTGAGACGTATTCGATCGGCAGGTTTTGCTTGTTGAAAATGTGTTTTCTGGTTGAAGGCAGTGTTATTGTAGAGCGTGCGGGCGTATCGAAGCATGAGGTTGTATTGTATGGGGAAATTGTAAATAGTATAAGTAAGACTATCTGTTTCTTTAAAAAGAGAAAAAGAGGACATTTCCTAAAAATATTGAAAATGCAATTTTTGTCAAAGTTTTAAATATAATTAAGCTCATCCAGATTGGGCTGATCAGAAACTTTCTACTGCTGTTAGTTGAATGAGCTCAAGCTGGAAGCGCACTAAAAGTATTATTTTAAATCTCACCATACTGATCAAACTCGTTGTACTTATTCAGTCGAGTAAAATTAGACTCGAGACCTTTTTGAAAGCAAAAGTCAAGGGTTTATCCGGTGCCGCAGCGAGAATTTGATCATTTTCATAGATTGCAAAAATTTCAACGTTTCTGCTAAATTTACTCAGATGTAGTTGAGCAGCATCAGAGGGCCTCACCTCGGACACACAACAAGCCAATTTGGAACAGGTACACAACAGTTTTTTTTAAAAATGCCTTTCTTTATACAAATCAAGTGATGATTTTCATCGTTTCCAGTGCTCTTTGGATCCAACCAACACCAAAACAGGCACATATATCTTCCTCTATTTGCAGTCGATTCATCCTCATCTTCATCCTCATTCTCATGGTAACCTGTATACCAAGCGCGTCATCGAATTCTAAATGCATCTCATCGAATTTCATTTAACAAAAGCTTCTTCAAATCCCGGCTTTCTGGCGTCTTCAGCTCTTTCATTCTCAAATACAATGAGCGAGCAAGACATAGGTGACTTCCTCCAAACGTTAAAGAGGGCCGTAAGCATCTCAGAACGTCCATCTCAAGACAAGCCTACGAAGAAGCACAAAACACCGGAAAGACTGCTGAACTCCTCTCGAACGGACCTGGCTGCTAAGTTTGGATATACGGAGATCAACAAATTGGAACACTGTGCTCGAACGCTTCAAAAAAATATAAGGACAATCGTAGACGAGGCACCTACTGTGAGCCAGCTCAAACAATATTCTGCGGACGAAACACTCGACCATTTTGCGAGGCTGGAAATGAAAACAAACACGTTGCTCCGGCTAGTGGCAAGACTCAAATCCAACTACAAGGGCCTGCAACTAAAAATCTTCGACGAGATCTTGGAAAACAACGTCTCGCCAAATGGATCCTATGGTAGTAGTAAAGGCACATTCGAAAGTAATGACAAGGACCCCCAAAATGAAGTGGGGGACGAAACTTACGAGTCACAAGACGGGTTGCCGCCCCTACCCCAAATCAAAAGCGACGATTTGCGCCAGCGCGTGTTCCAGCACAAGTCCACTAGTGCAAACAAGACTTATCTAAACGATCATGAGATCGTATTGACGCACAACGAGCGGATCGAGTTTTTGGGCGATTCCGTATTGAACACGGTGGTCACTTTCATTATTTATAAGAGGTTTCGGTCCGCCAATGAGGGTCAGCTCTCGCAAATCCGCTCGCTACTTGTCAGTAACAAGGTGCTCGCCGAGTTCTCACTTGCTTACGGCTTTGACAAGAAATTGCGCTCCCTAATCGACGAGGATAAGTTGCGGGGCGGCTACCAAAAGGTGTATGCCGATGTTTTCGAGGCTTACATTGGAGCCTTGGCTATGGAAAGAGGGTACGATCTCACCGAAGTCGAACAATGGCTCAAGGCCTTGTTGGCTAAAAAGATTGCCATTGCGGACGAAGAACTCAACAAATTGACACCTATAGACAGAGAAGCAAAGACTGAGCTCTACTCGTTGATCGGGTCCGCGTCTCTGCACCCCATATACAAAGTTGTTGAGGTCGGTAACGGCATCAGCACCCCCTTTAAGGTACAATGCTTGATGGAGGGTGTCATTATGGGTGAAGGTGAGGCATCTAGTTTGAAGGATGCCGGGCTTCGGGCAGCGATGTCGGCTTTGACCAACAAGGAACTCTTGGAGTATTACGGCCGCAAGCGGATCGAAACCGACCGGTCCGTATCTGGGGTGAAGCAACCGGAAGAGAAAAAGAAGGGCTCTCAGAAAGCGCTGTCAAAATTTCCGTTGGTTGCTGATGAGAAAATCGTCACAAACAAGTTCGCAAAGACCGAGGCATACGCGTACTTTGGCAGAAACCTCGGGCTCACGCCTGAGTATGTTACTGCGTTCGAGGAGGACGAGCAGAGGTACAAGGCCGAGTTGAAGGTCAAGGACTTTGTGGTGTCGGTAGCCTACGATGTATCGAAGAAGAACGCCATCTCACGAGCGGCCGCGGTGCTTCTCGAGAACAAGCACTTGCTACATGAGATTGTCAGTTTGGTCAATTAGGCGAGTGCAGATGGTGGTTTGAGATTGAGGATTCGGAGCATTGGGACATGGCGATATCGATAGGCAATATGATTGGGGGTGTTGGGGGTGCTCGAGTCGTAATCACGAAGTGGAAAAATCGGTCGTGCAGTGGCTACAAGGATATTGCTGTTACAGGAGTATCTTAGGATACGGACGTTTGGATGAGCACTCCGCGCACCATAGGATAAGACTGGTGTCATTATAAGAAAATTGAAAAGAGCCTGGAGTTTGAGAGTACCAATTTATTTTCAAGTTTGCAAGAAAAAAGACTTTGAAAGTATTGGTTTATAATGTCAGGCCCACAGCAGCGTTCTAAGTAACCGACGATCTTCTCGAGACGGGGACTAAAGCGAAATCTGACACGCGCTGTGAATGGAATGAAGGGTGAGAAGTCAATTGGTCTAGGTGTACGGTCGGACCTGTTCATGAGAATCTTGGATGTAGAAAACAACTTTACATGTGAGAACAGCGAGAATTTCAGCGACCATCGACTATAAAAGTGCCCTGCTTGGAAGAAAACCCAACGGCTGAGAAGTTTTTCGGTCGAAAATATGTAGATTGTATGAGCAGGTCTATCTGTAGGGCACCCGAAGCTATTCAGTACATCTTAAAGTAGCTAGAGGTTAGTAAATTTTTTAGTTGGACGAGTGTCACGTAATCTGAGCTCTCACTCTTGATCCTGACAAAAATTAGCGACACTTCTCGATCCAATAATCTTCACTAACTTCTCGTGAACTCATGGTTGCAAAAGTCTGACCCGCACAGTACATCAATCACTCTCGCATGGAAGCCACATTCGAAGAAATTTCATCTCACAGATGACTAGTTCTCACGAAGAAAAGTTATTTCCTAGACTGAGCCCACCTTGAACGAGAGAAAATTTCCCATTTCTGCACAACCTCACCTAGGCTCTATCAATAGACGAGCATCGCAGACGCTAGTGCTAGGCGAACGATGCCGAAAAAACCAGCGCGGAGTGCATACACAGGCCATCTCACGGCTCTTCGCTTTAATTTTTCCAGGCAATTTCAATTTCGCCAATATCCTTCTCCAACACGGATTTATATAGAAAAATGCAAGTGGCTAAATTGGCAGTGCATCAGGACGACGCGGATATTCTTCTCAAAGAGAAAAACAAGCTCGATGCGGAAGTCGTCCGCAAGTACAGATCCGCCGGCAGCATTGCGCAGACGGCTCTCAAATACTTGATACAGCTCATCAACGACTCGTACCATCTCGGCAAAACCGAGAGACCATACTCATCCGAGGAGCTCTGTATACTAGGCGACTCTATGATCGTTAAGTTGCTCGAAAAGGTGTACACGAACACGGCAGAGGTGGCCGAGAAAGGCATCGCTAACCCGGTCACCATCGAGGTGAACGAGCACGTGGCCAACGTCGCCCCTGAATTGGACCAGAGAGCAGAAGAGCACTTTTTTGCTGCCGGCGATATCGTGACCATCAGTCTTGGTGCTCAGATCGACGGGTACACTGCGCTCGTGTCGCACACAATGGTGATATATCCTCCCGGAGTATTGATTGACAACGAGTTGAAACCAGCCGGCCCGCTTCTCGGCAGCAAGGCCGATGCGGTGGTTGCATGTAACATCGCGACAAAGGCCGTCGTGGCGCTCTTGGGGCTCGCGGTGCACCCTGAAAAGATCGCCTGGGTGCCCGAATTGCTGAATGGCACCAGTGTCATTTCAGGCACCACCATTAGGCAGGTTGTTGACCGTGTGGCGGCCAGCTTCGGGTGTGTGGTGGTCCCAGGGTCCAAGGTGCGCCGGGTGCGCCGTTTCTTGGCTGGTCAGGCCGAGGGTGTGGTCGCCGAAAGAGACTTCAAAGGTGTAGTATGGGACGAGAGCAACCAGGAAGAGGCGCTCTTGAAGAAGGCCACCGGCAGCGAGTTGGTGGTCCACGACAAGAAAACGGCAGCGGCCACCAACGTGTCGAGTGCCATCCCCTCCGACGACTTTGTGGTCGAGGCCGGCGAGGCGTACAACGTGGACTTGCGATTCTGCGGAATGTCTGAGTTCGCCGAGCTGGGCGTCGTCACGTTGCAGGAGCTCGAGACGGCCCGCCCCACCATCTACATCCGCGACTTTGCCGTCACGCACAGCTTGAAGTTGAACAGCGCCCGCGAGTTGCTTGCGATTGTCGACGAGAAGTTTTCTGTCTACCCTTTCAAATTGTCGCACACATGCGACTCGTTCCCCGTGGATTACGAGCAAGGCGACGCAGTGGCCCAACTTGCCGCCATCAAGAAGGAGATCATCAGGCGGAAACTCGGGTTGAACGAGTTGGCCAACCGGTACTTGGCGCGCCCGAAGCCGGTGCAGATCGTGAAACACGTGCCCCTTAGTAAGATCTTGGCATCGCCCAACCCCACCGGCAGGCACGGAATCGACAGCGCCAAGTTGACGTTACCCGGAAAAGAGGTGCCGCTTCCTGCTTTAGGTGTAAGCGCATTGAAGTTGCGCTCGCTCACAAAGTTCGGCACCCCTGCCACTGCTGTTGCGAGAGAATCAACCACGATCTTGTTGAACGACACCACGAAGGAGGTGGTGAGATTGACCGGTGGCGAGGGAACCGCCAGGCCCTCGTGGGTGCACTCTAAATACCAGGTTAGTAGTGATGTGCTGAGCTTGATGAGCTCGTTGAACAACTTGGACTACGACGTGAAGGAAGTGCAGCCACTAGAGTTGAACCTGGCGGTGTTGCATTTGGACGAGACGATGCAGCTTGATTAGAGGATGTGTATTAATAGATATCGAATATAAGAGATGCGAGGGAAGGAGAGGAGGAGAAATAGAGGAGGCCGGGGAGGTATAGATTGGGTCAGTTCGGCTTCAATGAGGGTAGTGAGCGGGTATGATGAGTGGACATGAGTGTTGAGAAAGTGCATCGGGTAAGTAGGATTTTCGACTTCCTATACCCATTTATTACTGCCATGCATAAATAGATTCATTTGATACTTTTTTTTGGGAATTCCGTGGGTAAGATTAGTCGAAGATGAAAAGAAGAGGTGGACGAAAGTGAGACTTTTGAGGATGCGCGTGGGGCCGGGGAACAGCCTTCATTTGGTTTTTTGATTGGTGTGTTTCACACGAGGAATGATACGCGTTGGATACAAGCTTTTCTATATTCAACTTGCAATCAATGATTTAGAAAAAAATCTTCGCCTTTGTGTCATTACTATAGTGATCATCTCAGTCATCAAGTCCATTCTATAGTGAGGAAGCACATGGCCGAACTTCCAAATACTCAAGATACTCTAGCAACTGAGCATGAAGAGAAATTTTTCGAAGGGACAAAATTGAATGATTGCCTTCTCGTGGATAGGGTTTCGAAGAAACAAGCTTTCTAAAATACTATTAATTGTCACCAGGAAGACAGGCTGTGGTGGGGCAGACTAACCTCGAGTTCGTACTTCACAACGAGCATAATTTTCAACTTTCAACGCTCGACTCATCACTTTAAAATTTTTTAATACATCCATATCAGACAAGTTTATGAGACTTTGTTTATTCGAGAAGAAATCAGGCCTATTCAAGAATCTCCAAACGAAGCTATTGCGTGTACTCAATACCCGTTTCGCAGAAGTCACCGGGCATTTGACCGGGCATTTGAGCCGATGTTTACGCCAGCAAGTACCGTCCGTTCTGTGGAATATCTCGTAGCAATAATTGATTTAGATGAAGTTTGACTTTCAATTTCGCTTCTTATAATCACCAAGTGTCTATAATAACCAAAGGAGGTGTCTTATAGATGAGAGACTCAATCTGAGTAGAGTAGTTGATCTAACATAATAATGTATGTATTAGTTTGCAACTTGTTAATAGCCTTGAATCTAGTGAAATGTAAAGGCTCAAGTTTGCTTGAGAGTCTTTCAGAATAAATCGAATTTTGCGCAAGCCATACTCGTTGTTTTCATTTTATCTTTATTTGCTCACGTTAGGGAACATGATGCTCTGAGTACTCAGACTACGTATCCATGTCAAGGAGGGTTGTGAGGCAAATCAATACTAATTTAGAATATCATTAGCCGTGGAGATGCATGATCTAAGATTTTTATTATGAGGATGATGCAATAAGTTATCACCACTAGGAAGAACCGTCTCTCTAGCTCTCGTTACCAAACCATTATTTAATTAATTCTTTACTAGCCTTCTCATAGGTGCTTCAGCTAGGAGCCGAATATGTGCTTCTCTTCATGTTCTTGGCCTTTGTTGCATACATCAATCATTAGTCGGGCTATAGGAAAGTAAATCTCCTAAAGATTCAAAGGACTTCCTCATAAATGTCATCAATATCTTCTCTCTGCCAACGGCTATCATATAATTAGACGTATCATCTCTTGTCTTTAACATTCAGTATGTAAAGATTTAGCTGGACTGACGGAACCATCGGAATAAGTATGAATACATTTTCATAAAGGAATCATCCGCATGATCGTGCGCATGTATTTTACGAATTGCAAAAAGTGTACTGCTAGTGTATAATCTTTATATTCGAAGTGAGCGTATGTAGACAAACCACATAACTTATCATTAACATGTCTTTTTTTCGTGAATACGGGATGCTTTGTTTAAAACTATTGTGATGGTATTAAATTCAAAGCCCACCATCGTCAAGATGTTTAAATATAGGATATCTATCAGTTTTGCTTACTAATGATTCGTCGGGACTTTTTTTCGAACACTTGCAGCGGTCCTTTTCTTAAAATAATCAGCTGTACCTAGAAGCGTGGAGGAAATTAGTCGAGGGAGAAAGGGTCGCTGTCAATGATATTAGGGTGAAAGCAAGATCGCAACGGAAGTGTTGCAACACATTAATTCCAACTTCATCTGGGTTTTTTACCGTCCACTTTTGCCATCACAGCAAGTGAATCCCGACTTATAGCAAACGTCCCGTTAAAATCCAGTAGTAAGGACAAACAGAATAAGCTCCCGGTGCTGTTTAGAAATATGCCCAGCGGTGAGGGGTGTCCCTCGATGGAAGGAGTTCTAGAAAGCTATGAACAATGAAGAATGGATCAAGCGGAGTGGTCTCAAGCCTCTTCATCATTTCAACACAGGGGTGCATGTCCCAGTGCATGACTCCAAGGAGCGGGCGGACCAACGGCGTCTCCTCTGTGGACAGACGGTTAATCACCAAGTTTTTTATAGTCATCTATACAACTCTTGTGAGATTTCAAAATCTTGGTGGAATTAAATCGGCATGTTCTTAAAGATGCACTTGAGTGAGATGCTTACCCCAACAAACACCACTTACACCAACCTACGCAACCTTAATTGCAATGTGAAGGTTATACGAAAAGCTCACCTACGTAGGGTCGGGGAACACCAAGGGAGGTGCCAAGGAGGTGTCCACCCTCCCCCCACCTTCCCGCATCCTTTTCCCCCTCCTGGCGAGACAAGTGTCTCGGGCCTTGAGGCGGGCCACTCCAGCGGGTCTATGACACATAGGTAACCCACTGGAATGAACGAGTTTTGGGAGAAGTTCCCATGCGGAGTTCATATTCAAAACTCCAGACTCCATCGGAGGTTTCTCCGTAGAATATATAGTTTTGTTGGGACCAGCCCCGCACAGAGGCCGAACCACAGCACCCCTCAATGTGATGTTTCTTTAAAAGAAATAATAATAAAACAGAAACTTCAAAATTGACATACGGTTAAACCAATAACAACATTATCAAATTCATAAATCAATAGTCTTCACGTGGCTATTTGTGAAGATGTGGGCCCTGGACAGATCTCTGCGCACCCTTTATGCACAGAGCTCTTCGCCATTACTTTACCAAAAGCAATGACTTGTATATCTTTCTGCATCTTATTTAAACGTAAAGTAGCTTCAAGATTCTTATCATTGATGAAAATAAATTCCTCAGCATAAATAGAGGGATTGAAACTTGTCCATTACAGATGAGGCAAAGAATATCTCTTTTGAGCTTGATTGGGATCCATTTTACGTGCATATTGTATTTAAACAGATTCAGGAATCTGACTTTTTAATTCACCTTTGCTAAATCCAAAATCTAGTTCTCATACAATATTGAATCAGAAATATAGCTCTCCAGATAGTATCCAGCTGGTCGGGCTGCGTACTGAAGCCAATGTCGACGCGTAAAAGCCTCACTTCTGAATAACAAAGTAAGGCAACAAGGGAAGTGAAACAAGCAATATCGCGCACGCTGGCGCCGGATGTCGCACACTAACGCCCGAATGTCGCGCACACTGTGAATAATGTCGCGCACTAACAGACCGAGCAGGCGGGCGCGTCCTGCACATACCCGCCGGCGAGCCCCCTTCACTCAACTCTCTCCCTCTGGTTCCTCACTGTCCATTTCCTCTTTTCCGCCTTGGTATCTATAAACGAACCTTTACACCCAAACCAACAACCAAGTATGTACCAATTGAAAAATCACGCAGTGGCGGAATCATTCTAGGTCATTCTGTATCAATTTCCTCATGGTGGTGCTCTGTATTCCGGGTGCTCATAGCTCGGCGTTTGTGGGGATTTTACCTGTCCGCACTTTGTACGTCAGATTCGGGGGTCAATAAAAAAATCGTTTGCGAAGAATTTGTGGGACAGTCAGACCCTTTTCCGGTCAATGGCTGCAATTCCGCATGTGGCTCGGAATATCCTTGTCCACTAATTCCTGTTTGTGGGTTTGAGATGTTCTGTCTGGATTAGGTGTTTTGATCGGTCGTTTTGGTCTCACGCGCCCGTCTTTCACCACGGTTTGGCGTGCTATTTTTCCCGAGCAATCGCAACTCAGGCGCGCTGCCGGCCTTAAGCGTTGCCACCCCTTTGTAGATCCCCCACACAGCTTCGCAAGATCCCGATCCATTTCTATTCCGGTCAATTAATGCTGAATGGAAATTAAGAAGACTTTTGGCCATTGAACCGCCAGTTTGCGGACGGTTCCCCGCTTCTCTTTGGCTGGGGCGGGTGCGCATTCCGATTGCAAAGCCAAGTGACATCATGCGACACCAGTGCACCAGTGCGGAAGTTGGGCACGACCTACTCCGTCTATTGTCGAGTTTTTTTTCCCGTGCCCTAGTGTTGACACCGCCACCATCCACGCAAAGGACCTGACCAACTGCTCACTTCATATCGCGCCCTCATACTAACATCATTCAGCAATGCCTGCCTCCCGTGAAGACTCTGTGTATCTCGCCAAATTGGCCGAGCAAGCCGAGCGCTATGAAGAAATGGTCGAGAACATGAAAGCTGTCGCCTCTTCCGGCCAAGAATTGTCCGTTGAGGAGCGTAACTTGTTGTCCGTTGCTTACAAGAACGTCATTGGTGCGCGCCGTGCTTCTTGGAGAATCGTTTCCTCAATTGAGCAGAAGGAGGAAGTTAAAGGTAACGAGCAACAGGTTTCCTTGATCAGAGAGTACCGTGCTAAGATCGAGGCGGAGTTGACCAAAATTTGCGAGGACATCTTGTCCGTCTTGACCGACCACTTGATCACATCTGCCCAGACCGGTGAGTCTAAGGTCTTCTACTACAAGATGAAGGGTGACTACCACCGTTACTTGGCCGAGTTTGCCATTTCCGAGAAGAGAAAGGACGCAGCTGACTTGTCGTTAGAGGCATACAAGTCTGCTTCGGATGTCGCTGTCACCGAGTTGCCTCCTACTCACCCTATCAGATTGGGTTTGGCTTTGAACTTCTCCGTTTTCTACTACGAAATTTTGAACTCCCCAGACAGAGCTTGCCATTTGGCCAAGCAAGCCTTTGACGACGCTGTTGCCGACTTGGAGACCTTGTCTGAGGACTCCTACAAGGACTCCACATTGATCATGCAATTGTTGAGGGATAACTTGACTTTGTGGACTGATTTGTCCGAGGCCCCAGCACAGCAAGAAGAGCAAGAAGCACAGGCTAGCGAGCCCAAGCCTGAGGAGGAATAGATAGCATTGGAGTAATGGTATACTATTAATATGTCATTGTCTGCCCGGAAATCTTTCTCAAGCCTCAACTTCTTGTCTGTTCACTTCTAATACTCTTTTGTAACACAACATGTCGCATTTGATTTGAAGTTGCGAGTGCAATTCGATTAGGAAATTGCTGTCCAATATGTCTAAACAAAAAAAATGAATATCTCTATTTGGAACTTGTCCCACAACTGTAGGTTTTACAGACAACATCCAAGACACATTTTTGGCACTCTTGCTATTAAGAGGATTTTCCTTCGAAAGTCACCCCATTTACGCGTCCTTCGGGGATTTTGCTCGACAATCGCGAGCTCACGCCACACCTGATCTAAGATTTCATTGTCTCAAACCATATCATTTAAGCTTTTTGATATAATGGACCCCGCTTACCGTCACAATTACACGTGCCACGATATTCGTAGATTTCCAATGTTTTTATCCCCCTGACAAATAGCTGGGTAAGGGGGCAAGATGAAATCTGAGACGCGTGCTGAACAAGGGAAAGGTAGGACAACCCCATACTGTACGCTCTCAAATATGAAGCAATCGTAGCCAGACTCTCCAATCCGCCTGTAAAGGTTCACGCGTAGGCCCCGATAGAGATGAAATGGATGTCTGTGGACCCGATAGGAACTATGATATTCCAAAAGCCCAACCAGAAAGTGCTCAAGATTGAATCATTATTAGAGACAGGGTCAAGTTTTGGAGAAGACGATCGGACGGAAGACGAATTGGAAACAAGCCGATTTTTCAGCGTGTTAAAGTTGAATGTCTGGCTCTAGTGAGTATATTAATTCCCACAAACAGCAGGCTGTCTCAATGGTCACTTTTCATTTTTTACACAAATAGGCTTCACCAAAAATATTAATACCTGTAAATCGATATTTTCTTTGTCAGTCACATTTAAGTATTAATCATTTTGGAACTTCGCACTCAGCTAGTCTTTTGATACCTCTCACTTCAATCTTTTCACCAACCACTGGTATTGAAGTCTCTTTTGTATGAGAATTTGAAACATGCGTAATGAGAATTTTGAAAATATACTGAAGACTTTCTGGTGAGAATCTCGGTTCTCCCTGGTTCTTCATGGATCTCCACCGACGCCAGAGAGGTTGAAGGAAGTGGATCTGCAGAATCGAATGAGGGCATGAACAGAATTCAGTCAGATATTTGATGAATCATGATCAATTGAAGAGGTATCGATTGATGTATATATTGGAAGGCATGAGAGAACGTAACCACGATGACTATTTCAAGGACGTAACCTGTTTAATGTCGTATTATCTTTTATTATGAAAGAGTCAATGTCGAGTCCATCATTGCTCTAGGAGCTACATTACCGTGGTGGTCTAACTGCTCCTTCCCAGCGGTTTCCACCCACACTTCCCCCTCCCTTTCAACAATTTGGCATACTTTTTCACTCTATTTAAAGTGCTTTATATTTTTCCATCACTGTACTTGTTCGCTATCGGTCTCTCGCCAATACTTAGCTTTGGATGGAATTCACCACCCATTGGAGCTACATTCCCAAACAACTCGACTCTTTGAAGGAGGGTTTAATTGTAAAGTAACGGGGCTATCACCCTCTGTGGCAGTGTTTTCCAACACGCTTTTCCTTTCCGACCACCTTCATCAAATTACAACACCCGAGGGTTTTCAAATTTGAGCTTTTACCGCTTCACTCGCCGTCACCAAGGCAATCGCTGTTGGTTTCTTTTCCTCCGCTTATTCATATGCTTAAGTTCAGTGGGTAGTCTTACGAGGGAAAGGGTAGGAGTATCACGGTGAAATATATTTCACCTTGTTTATTGTTTAGGTCGATGACCATAACCAGCCCTCACGGATTGAGAGATTGTATCGCTCCCACTCGCATGCCTTGAAAAATATCTAAGACGCAATGTGCGTTTAAAAATTCAGTGGTTCATGTCTGCAAGTCGTATTACGTATCGCAAAATGCTGTTTTCACCATCTATGCGAGAATCTAGAGATCCGTTGTAGAAAGTTTTTCTATAGTTATCGAGAAATCAGGTCACTTTTTTTTTAAAGAATCAATGGTCATTGCATAGTGTATAAAAGTGTGAGGTACTTTCTTGATGATCCTTCCGTAGGCTCACCTACGGAAACCTTGTTACGACTTTTACTTTCTCTGTATGACCAAATTTGTTGAGTTTTGCCTTTCACTTAAATCTTAATACCAACCACTGGTGTTGAAGTCACCAAGTATATTGTTAAGTCAATGACACTTTCTAATTTTTGAGTCATCAAGAGTGTTCTAGGGTTGATAGCATTGTCTAACTTTTCACCCATAACAGTGAATCTCAAACCCATTTCTCTGAGACCATGTACATCGACTACCATGGAGCCAAATTCTCTATGAGTTGTTCTTTTATACCATTCCGTAAGAGTCATCAGACTCGCGCGAGGGTTCATCATAGATGCTCGATTCGTTCACGCTCAATTCGTTCGATGCTTGCACTAGTACTGAGGCATCTTTGTACTTGGTGTGAAGAGCAACAGACAAATCTGATTAGAAACACTGTTGTTAAATTCAGAATATTACAAACTATTACACTTTTTTTTGGTATTTGTGATACAAAAATAGTAATCCAATATTACAAATAATTGTAATATTTTTATCAACACCATATTAGAAATGACTATTACAAATTATTACTATCTTTCAAATAATTTGAGCCGAAAATTTTGTAATTTAACATCACTGATTAGAAATATCTACGCTTTTGAACGTATTTGGGAAAAGCAACGCGAGCCATTTATGAGAGTCTGGTACCGTGACAATCTCCTTTTCACAAAGCGTGACATGATACTCCGGGCCTTGAGCAGATCCAACTGTGCTGTGCACCCCATTTCCTACAGTATGAACTAACGAAGTAAACAGTTAGTACACGAAATCAGGAAATAGTGATCCCAATACTTTTTTTTATACAAAGTGCTTTTGTTATTTGAAAATTTTACAAACTCAGAGCACTCCCGCGTATGTGGCTGCAATCCCTAGAGCTGGGCAAGTTTCCAAAAAACCTACAAATTGCACCCGGTCCTGAAAACGTTTTTTAAGACTACCCCAGGATTCTTACCAACACCAACTTACGAACCCAATTCGGAACAAAAATCGATCCATCATAAACTAAGCAACTCGAGTCTTTGCCGCCCACTGCTACGACCCCGATTGAGGGGCGCTTCACATAGAATGCTCACGCGTTATTTTTTATTTGCTTTGTTTTTTACTTTTTACACGGTCCGCGCGCCCACGCGCACTCCGGTTTCCACCTCGAAATCTGGAACGTTCAGGTGTGTATTGTCTTGAGAAGTGTGCATCAAACAGGACAACCGAAATAACCACAACACTTCCATTTGGCCATTGCTAGATTACACCCACAAATATCAGATTCAGAAATCCAAAAATGCCTGAGCCGGTCGGGATTGCTAACTTACCCAACCAGAGGTACAAGATTGTATCTAATCAAGGTGCCACCTTCACGTT
>JAKTWD010000887.1:0-14983 GCA_030581935.1 Metschnikowia corniflorae
CTCCGCCCAAAACATCGCTCGCAAGGGAAGTCAATCCGGGCACCACGCCAGTCAAAGAACCAATGTCGATGGCTCTGGCGTTGAGTGTTTTTGTGGGAGTAAGATCCACGCCGAATTTCGACGGATGTTCCTCGACTTTCGCGTCTCGTGCCACGATAGCCTGGATTATCTCCTCGCCAACGATTTCTGCCCGGATATCTGTGCCGGGTCGCTCGCGTTTAGAGAGAATATCGGTGCTTGCGAAGATCGTCAGAAGGTTTAGCTCATTGAGTTGAAAACTGATGAGATAATTGTTTGTGAGATACGACTCGTTTTTGTATGAGCCCACCAAGGCCCATGCCAGGAGAACTATAGTCGCCACGGTGAAAAAAAGCACCAATAGTCTGAACAACATGTTGACGGGTTATAGTGTAGGAGTGCTTATTGGGAGTGTTCTGAATGTCTTGCTTTATACTGGTGTAATCCTGAAATGGTTTTCTGGCTCTGGACGTATATTTCCGGCGTATCCGATGAGTCTGCAACTGTAAGAAATTCGTGGATGAAATGCTGCAAAGTGCAACGGAATTTCAGTGCAATCTGAGTAACAAACTAAGCAAAAATGACCGGGCTTTCTATAACAATCTCTCCGCCCGCTAAAAAAACCACCTACGAATAAATAGGGGATTTCGGCTGGGGTTTCCAAGGAGACGACGAAAAGTTAAAAATTGGACCACTAATGTTTGCTACTGCAGCAACAACAAACGCGATGAATTATTCCGGCGGATGATGCGCTTCACGCCTCTTTTTCCTGCACACAGTACCCGATTCCAGCTCTTTGTTGACAAAAGTCTCAGCCACCCAGCGGCCGGCTGTGACGCGTGACGCACGACGCACGCAATTCGTCCCAAAGCGGCGCAGTGATCTCCCTCGCGCAGTTAGAGGAAAGTGGTGTGAATCTATTTATATTCTCAGGAGTCCTCTATTGTCTCTGCGCCCCTGGCAGGGCAAGGAGTGTTTCAGGCAGCTAGATCTACAACGCGTCCCTGAATTCCGGATTTGTCAACACGGTGTATTTCAAAGAGTGAAATATGTTGTTAGACAACGTGCCTAACAAGGGACTCGATAAGTAAGGGGCACCTGACTTATTGCACTAGTGTAGCCTGATCGATAACTGCTCACTTCTGTGTAAGACGTACCAGTGATGTGCAAACCAGCGTACGTACAAGAGTTATTTTGGCACGGAATGTACGGAAACTTGATGCATAATCGTACCGTACCAGTGTTGCGTCGTAGACGTCGTTAATGACTTTAACGACACCTTATGGCAGGCCCATCACGATCGTAAACATCGTAAATTTTTACGACATCTTATCGTTTACGAAGAAATCGTAAGGATTTAGGATAAATTTTTATGTTTTGAAGGTGTCCGTCTTTATCACAATTTCCCCATGGACTACAAAACTAAGCTCCAGAGCCCCTCTGGATCTATCTTTTACGTCATGATAACCATCATTTGTACACGAAGTTTGTTTACTCTAACTGTTTTTCTAACATTTGATCTCGATCTGATCACCTGCTTCCTTTCGCCCAAAAGAGCTCTCCATCCAACACTTCTTTCTCTCCGCCCAGCACTTCATCCAGGTCATTTCCCAGGTCTTCATCAATGTCTTCGATCTCTCCTAAACTATTCTCAAAGCCAACAGAATAAGCCCGACACTTGAGAAACACCAACATCTTTTTCTACGCACCAGCAATTTATTTTGTTTGGTTGTAACCACATCACCCATTTGTGAAAATAAGACGTAAGTTTGTCATCGTCATCGTCGAAAGGTTCGCCCTTGAGAAAACTGCCAGAGCTATCACGCTCAACAATAAGTTGTTGAGGCTCGTTCTGTGCTTCTCAAAGATGCCGAATCTTATCCAAATTGATTATATAGCGTACAAAACAATCTGCAAATAATTCTCAATCTCCGAAACGATATCCCCTGCAAAATACTCTAGCCCGAAAAACTTGAGCTTGAATCTGGGATCAAGTACGGTCGCGAGAAAATGTTCTTCATGTCCCCAAAATCTTTTTCATCAATGGAAAAGTATTCATAAAGCTTTGCGTAAGAAGCCTCGAATTCTTGAGCATGATACGGATTCGAGTGGTTGAGCAGCTCCGTGTTTAAGTCTTTGAGGTTTTTGAGAAGATTATGAATGCGAGGGATGGTCAAGCTAAATGCACATTTAATCAAGTTTTTCCAATTTTTAGAGAGCAACTATTTCGTCAAAAAACTAAAAACATAAAGTTTAATTTACATAGGTATGATAGTCTCGAAAGTCTCTATTATACCCACAAATTTTCATGATTTTATACACTTTCAGGAATTCACCTCCTTAAGAAAACCGCCCATTTCCTCTTTTTTTTTTTTTTTTTTTTTTAAAGAAACAGATATGTATTGAAGGATGCCGCTTACCTTAGCCGTGGGCGAAAACTTCTATAGAAAACCTTAACACACTTGATTTTCCAGATGTGTACCGCACATCCAGTTTTTTTGTTGTCGCCCGGGTTCGAACCGGGGTCTGTGATAAGTGAATGCCCTCGAGAAGTGCATAAAAGTGCGTGTTTTTAATGTATTCACTTATCGAGCTTTCACTACTCAGTGCCTTTTCCAAGATGTGTTATAGGTTTTTCTATAGAAGTATAGATTTTGTAGCTTCAGGTGGGAGCCCCCTATAATACAATTGATTCTTTAAAAAAAAATTACTGTATTCCCGGGAGAACTCAAAGTAGAAGTCTAGAGCGGACATTTCGATCACCTCATATTCCATTTCCTTTCCTATATCATTGATACACTGGTTTAATCAACACTGTTTTAGTCACTGACGACTTCAATCATGAAACCGTTTATTTTCTTTTGGCGGCCTAAAGCAAGTGATACATAAGCCTGAAAAGTGTTTTCATTATTCATCATCCCACACTCTCTGGTTATTCCTCACCTAGGAGACTGGACAACAATCTTACCAATTCTTCGTAGAGATACGCATAAAGACATCCATTCACCACTTCAAATGGTCCCGGCGATTACATCAAAGCGAAAATAACTCAACAATTGAAGGCACGTTGAACCGAACCATCACATTCACACTTTTCAAATTGTTGAAGCGTGGTTTTGGATTGACAAGAGTATTACTAGCTGCAACAATTTAGCTCTTTTTATTTAAGTGAAGTACATAATAAGTACTAATATTACCATCAGAAGAACCAAGTGAACGTGCTTTTCTCTCAGAATGTACAGACCCAGTCTCGGTAGGCTGAAGTGTGGCTTCCTAAAATCTCAAGAAATTATTCGACCTCTCGAAAATGGTCATAAAAAAATCATCTAAATCTGCTGCGGCATAAATGGCCTCTCCCAACGTATATAGGCAAATGAAGTGAGTGGGAGTTGGTCTGAAACAAATTTATCTGACGATTCCAGTCTCCATATTCATGATGTAACATGAAAACTATGATCTTGAGCTCAAGTATTGCAGATCAAGTGCCTGCTGCCGTCCGGGAGTTTCCATATCTCTTGAGTTTTCTTGTTGCTTCTACCATGGCCCACAAACGTTTTCCACAAGCCCTAGCTGACTCTCTAGCTCACTGTAGAAAGCTGATAACATTGCCAACTTCGCTTACCCACCTCTCCAAATTGTCCATTTTGGTTTCGAAAAGATAGTATTCAAAGAAAAAACCGTTCTAAAGGACCTCACTTTGGTAATACTATATCATCGATCCTCTTGCAAAATGGCGACCATGTGTTATGCCATAATTTTTACTTGCCATCTGCACAAAAGAGTCTTCATGCACCGATCACTGAAGAAGCGACGTCGGGCTATGAGGAGCTCCAATTCCAATCATATGAAAAGTTTAGCATCCCGTTCTAGCCTCGTGAGACCATGGTCTCAACCTTTCTCCCAATACAACAAACACCGGTCCTCGAGAAACACCCCCTGCCTACTCGTCCATGTTGTCCAATTCATCCAAAAGCTCCTTCTCAAGTTCATCCATATCGTCCGGCAAGTCCGTCCCGTTCGAGCTCGTCTTCTGCTTTTTGAAACTGTTTTCCGACACCGAATCCCCCTCACTCTCCGACTCCGACTCCGATACCGGAGCCTTCCGTTTCAAACGTGACTCGGATATAAGGCCCTTCAAAAAGGACGAGCCGGCCGGGCGGGGCTGCTCCTCTTCGCTCTCGTTTTCATCATCGTCTTCATCGAATTCGTCGGCACTCAAATCGGCCAAGAAATCGTCCACCTCCGCATTGGCACCGTTGAAGTCGTACTCCTCAATCGACGACATCGAGTCTTCACGCTGGCGTTTTTTCAACCCGGCGCCCTGCTCATGAGCCCGCTGTCGCTGTGTTTCGACGGCCTCGTAGTACTTGTCCACGTCGTGCTGCGGAACAAACCAATCCTTTTCCGGAAGATCGATCAGAAACTTGGACTCCGGCACTTTCGCCCACAGACTCAAGCACGCAAACAACCAGTCCGGGCTGACGATGTGCACGTGACCCAACGTCTTCTTGGCGACACGCGCCTTCAACGTGAGTCCGGCTTTCCCGGCGCCGAGGCTCGGATCTCGGCACACCACGTGCGTCACATCCGGGTACACCTCGTTGACGACCTTCACGCCGAACTGGCGGCACCAAATCACGATATCCGCGTGGTCGATACTGATCCCGAGGGGCAATATTCCGGAAAATAGTATCACCACGCCCTCGAGGCAGTCGCGTTTGAGTCGGGGGATGATTGTAGTGAGGTCCGGTTTGGGCACACTGGCGGTTTTTGAGTACACCGCGAAAAGGCGGAAGAATTCCGCGTGGATCTTCTCCAAAGCGGTCTGTAAGGTCACGAGCTCGCGATCGTCATCCCTGAGTAGATGCTCTTCGTCTTCAGTGGGGTTGTGGTCGCTTTCGGGGGTGGGTGTTTCGTGGTCGTGAATCATTTTGTCCAAATTGTGCTGTAGTTTAGCTAGCGGGCGTTCATGTTGTTGTTGTTCGACCAATTGGGACCGAGTAAGCAGCTGCTCGATGAGGAGATCCTTGTTATCCTCGCCACCTCCCAAGCTGAGCATCCGGTCGACCGGAGAAACAAGGTTTGCCAGATCAGACTCGGCACCTGTCTCCAGATCGCCGTTCTTCTCAATATCCTTTCCAATTTTCTCCTCATTTTTCTCGTTGTCTCCCATGACCTCCAACAGCGCGATCGCTTTCCCCTTTTTGGTCGGCCCGAGCAACTGCCCGTTCTTTTTCGGCAAGAAGCTCAGGTTTATGTCGCCAATGCCCACGAAAAAGTCGTACGGCACCACCTTGATCAAATTGGCCTCCCACTGCCACACATCGCCTCGATCGTCGATAATAACCACCATCGACTGGTCCAGCGGAAAGAGCCGTTTTAGGTATTTGTGTGTGAGCAGCCCACTTTCGTCCCTGCTGAGTATTCGGTCGCCAAAATACTCCCCCAGCGGATCAATTATACGAGCTATGGCTAGGGCGTAGTTCCGCGTGGCCATCGTATACACATGGAGCTCGTATAGCTGCAGCACACGCGCAAGAAACTGCTCTAGACCGGGCCGTAACTTGACATAGTACCAGCACTTGTTGGGAGGCGGTTTCGGGCCGGTGTACTCGGGCGGGAGGATCGGGTCCTCCTCCAAAGCAAAGTTTCTTACGTCTTTCACATAGGGGTAGTTTGGGTTTTGCGCGTCACGCTGCCACTCGCCAACGGTCGGGTCAACTGTCGCGTGGATCACCGTTTGGTCGAGATCCACCACGAGAATCAACTTCTTGTCTTGAGCCAACTTTTGAGAAGCCACGTTTTCGATCTTAGCTGCTTCTTCCGCCGACACCCGGAGCCCGGAGTTGTCGTGGGACATGGCGATCGTGGCCCGGTCCTCGAAGGTGTACCCGGAATAGTCTTTTTCGTCCTCTACGGCCTTACCACAGAGGGCGCAAAGACCCCCATACTGTACCGTGTGCGTGCACGTTTCTTCGATCACGTATAGGTCGACCCCGCTATGGGAAATCTCCATGTTTTGGCGCACGTTTACAGAGACGATTCTCCCCTCTATCGGCAGCTCAAAGCTTCCAATGCGCTCGACCCGCACCTTTGCTGGCGGGTCTTCAGACGAAAGAGGGTCATCTTGGTAGTCCCAGTACTTGTAGCGCAACAACGGCGCGTGTTTTGCGACATTGTCGCCGTTTTTGCAAATCACGGAGCTCACAGTCACCGGAAAGGGCACCGAGGCGGGTAGCGACACCGTGGTCATGCTGTGTCGGATTATAGTTATTCTTGAATAGACGCTGCAGTCTAGGGGTACCTGCTGAGCTGGTGTCAGTGCCGTTTCAGACTATGAACTACACGAAAATAGCGGCGAATTGTTTCTAAACGCACAAACAACAAAATTACTATATCCACAGTCAAGGCACGCAGATCTGCCGTAGGGGATCTACATCGGGGTTGCAAGCATGAACAATGGCACGCTCCACGCCCTGGTGTACGGGTGTTTCCCCTGCCCGGTGCCGGCTATCGTTGTGAGCCGGCCGAGCTGTGGCTTGATCTCGCGGATACCGGCCTACACAAGTCTACGACACTCTGCAATCTCATCCGGTATTGCAGTAGTGAAGATCGTTTTGCTTGCTTTGTGTGGCACGCGCTTTGCAAGCCCGGCGACGAACGTCGCGCACGCGTGCCGTGTCGCATGCTGGGGTGTGGGGAGCAATATAGAGTCGCTTCGTAAATTCATTGTAAATTTCGTCAAAGTTAACGATTTTTAAAATCGTAGCTATGGTAACGACAGGCACTTCGTTAGTAATAAAATCGTAAAATTTTACAATACACTTACGGCTTTCCGGCATATCACAAGGTGTGCACAATGTGTATCAGGCTGGCTCTGATTGGGTGGTATCATGGAAATCAAAGAAACGTAGAACATGGACTTTTGCAAAACCAAGTCACTGTAATCAAGTGAAAACGAAAGCGTCCAACACTAGCGCTGGATGCTTCAAGCAATCAGCTCTCGACCGTCTCGTCTATTTCCTTTAGCATTTTTGAAAGGTTCAATGACGAGAGGATCTTTTGACACCCCTCCAAATCTGGAACTTAGTACGCCTCGTGATTCCATACCTTCCCCCACCCTTCCACCCCTCAAAGTGATGTTTCTTTAGAAAATTAAAAAAATTAAATTTGTACATCAGCCGTGTTTTAGTTTGGCTAATTCATAGAAGGATTGGCCTGTTTAATCATAAAGGTGGAACAAGTATAAAGTCGATTCCCAAAAGTGCACAGTGTCTGACACGCATTCCAGATATATAAACACTCCCACTTCAGCATATCTGAACCAAGCAAAATGTACGTTGAGTTCCTAGATTGAGCAAGCTCATGAAGACATCAAGAATGACAAATCGATTACCATGATTTCATTTATGTTGTTAACCTTCTTGACGGGCTAAACCTTTTGGGCCAACGTACAACCGACTCTTACCCCAAGGAGGACAAAAAGCTGTCAATCTTTCCAGACTACGTGAAGAGAAAACAAACCTGTGATTTACAGAATTTTCAAGCCCACTTGATACACGTGATTGTGGCCAATAACTTCTCATTTAACTTCTGTGACAATTCTGTCACTAAATCCTGTGTGAAATTCCTCAAGTTCGAGATAGCTGCAAGCGTATCAGCTTCAGGCCAGAAAATTAGGAGAACGGCCGTGTGCAACATCAATCGCCGTGCTCTTTTTCAAAATGAATCCCCGACACTCATTTTGTGAGACATTGCCGTTGATTTCGAATGTGAGCGAGGTCTCGGAATTGTTTAAGTTGGAGTCGTTGGGATGGATCCATGAGTTGAAGGGGAGCGCGTCCATGCTCGTCAAGTCGGATGAGACCTCATTAGGGACATTGCACGAGATGTAGATTTGTTCGTCCAACGTCATGTACTAGTTATCTTCGTAGGCTTTGTTGTCGTCGACCGAGTGGGCCGCTGACTGGTACTCTGTAGATGAAGGGAGATGGAAAGGTGGTCATTTTGCGCACTCTTAGCCGTTTTCCCACTTGTTTCAAGCCCTTGTGCAAGAAATGATGCAAATCAAAAGCTTTTCAAGTACATCAGCCTGCGTGAGCTCATTCTGAGCATCGATCTTGAGAAGGTCGACATTAAACTTTCCTTTTTTGTCGTGACTAATTCGCTTCGCATATCGCGCCATGCCTATGTCCTTCAAGCTGGTGCCAAAATTAAGCCAGATAAAGATGCCACCAGCACCCGATAATCAAAAAATAAACAGCTTTTCTCCCTAAGTCCAATCCTAGAAACACATCTGATTCGAAAAAATGACCAAACTTCCAAAAATTTGCCGAAAATCGCCGGGCTGCAAACTGCCCACCTTCGCTGGTGTACGGGCCTGCAATCTCCGATAAGCATAATGGCTGCAACCGGTTGCAAATCTCAGTGCGTATCTGTTGAGCTTGTTCATAGACCCGCGTCAATCTTGCCAGATTCCTCTACAATGTCTAATTGAGTGGCAATCCTGTCACTACATCCTGACATTCTCAAGGAACGGACTTCAAAAGGATATATCGCGTCGCTGATCACAAAGACGCTTTACAAAGTACTATACATGTGGAAGCCTTGAGAGGGGAGCCCTCTATAAATGAGGGCCAGTTCGCTCTTACACTTGATGAATTGAGAGCCCGTAATCAAGACAAGGTTTTAAAGATCACATTCAGGTTTTAGAGGATCACATTTATCTGTCTCGATAAATTCTTCGAACTCAAGAGTTATGCGGTTGGAGTTGAGGTGCTCAAAGTGAAATCTTCAACAGGAGGAGTACTTATTTCGTTTGCCAGGACTTTAATAAACGTTTTGCTTTGTATAGTCGTATTGCATCTGTTATGAGAGAAAATACTTCGGTACTGAGCGTTCAACTTGACCAATTCAAAACCAGGCAAGTCAAATTTGCTGGGAATATACGTTGCGCCGGTCACGCATCGAATTTATCCACAAAATTATTCTGCATTTCACGTTTTTCAAGAAGTAGGATTCTAGAGCGTGTGTTGAGAGCATTCGAGAAAATGATAAAACATCTCTTTCTTTGAAGAACTCCCAAGTCGAACGAAGTCACTAATCAATCCCACTCGAAGGCTTGTAAAACGCGTTCGCCATAAAACGTTTTCTCTGACAAAGTTTGATCAGCAGCCCGAGATACGAAGATTGCAAGACAAAAAGCGAAAAGGCCCGGAAACTTTGATATCTGGCTTTCGACATTCAAAATGATTCAGGGGAGGGATTCTTCATTACAGAAAAAAATCAACTATGTATTGGCACAAGTTGAGCGCTTCGATAAGGGACTCGAAAGTTTCCGAATTAGCGAACTCGAATGGAATACCTAGAAGATGTGAACCGTATTTTTGGAACCTTTGAGGCCCCAACTCTTCATCGACAAGCTAGCAAAGTATCTACTATCGGCTTGACCATCTCTTGCGTTCATAATCTTCTCGAGAACGTTAAAGGTTCAAACACGGAACTGCTCAAACACTCAGATCCGTATCATACTCGAGGACTCGATGCTTCTTACACAAAGCTCTATGAATACTTTCCCATCCATGAAAAAGATCTCGGGGACATGATCCCAGACTCAAGCTCAAGTTTTCCGAACAAATGAATTTTGCAGGGGACATCATTTCGGAGATTGAAAACTATTTGCAGATTGTTTCTTTACGCTATACAAACAATTGGAAAAAGATCGGAATCTTGAGAAGCACTGAACAAGCCTCAATTTTAACTTATAGCTTAGTGTGATAACTGCGGCTGGTCTCTTAAAGACGAACCTTTTGACGCTGAATATGACGAGCTTACGTCTTGTGTAGGGTCAAAAGAAAGTCGAAAGTCAAACAGAACAATCACTTTTGTCGAGCTCGAGAAAATGATTTTAGGAAAGATCGAAGACACGGATGAAGACATGGATGAAGAGCTTTTTCAGGCGAAAAGAAGTGGGTGATCATATCAGACTGAATTTCCAAAAATACGTTAAAATAACCAACTTTGTGTACAAAAGATGGTTTTCATGACATAAAAGAAAATTCAGAGGGGCTTCAGTGCTTACTTTATTTGTCCATGTTGAAAATTGTGAAAAAGACGGACAGCTTTAAAACATACAGATTTGTTCGTAAATCCTTACTATTTCTTCGTAAACGATAAATTATCGTAAATATTTACGATGTTTACGATCGTGATGGGTCTGCCATCGTAAGGTGTCGTGAACGTCTCAAACGACGTCTACGACGCAACACTGGTAGGGAGCCACATTGCGTCTGCTTGAAGCACGGCATGCGCTGCATCGAAGCGCTAAATCATGCAGATTTACGACTCCGGTTTCAAGGCCGTATACGTAGCTGACTGGACATGTCTGGGTGTCGACCAGCGACGCCGTGCATCTGGGATGAGAGTGTGAGCACGAGTGGTGACGCACGCCTTTCTCGTCCGCAAACTCTCAAATGCCAGGATTCACTCTACATCCTCGAGTTCATCCTCCTCGGACTCTTCAGAGGCGGGGTCTCCCCATGACACGTTGGTACCGGGGTCCGTGTCCGCTTTGGCTTCTGCCGAATCGACATCGGCCATTTCCGTATCTATCCCGTTTTGTAAATCCTCCATTTGATTTTCCAACTCTCCTTCGACGTCGCTACGATCATCAAACACATCGTCTGCGATAATCTCCGACGACTCCTGTCCATTTGAATGGCCGGGTTCCTTCAATGGCGCTTTCCCCGAAACCTGTCCAGGTTGTGGACTTTGCGATACGGCATGATCGTTTATGGGTGCATCCTCAGCTCCACTTGCTGTACCATCAAGCATTGAGTTGTGTTCGTCTGCCTCGGCAGCATCTCCAAAATCAAATTCCATCAACGTGCCCGGCTGTTCCTCCTCGTCACTGTCGTCCAGAACATTAGTTCCTGGATTGAACGCAAACCCAAACTCGAAGTCGCCGCTTTGGGTCCCTTGCTCTTCTGCGATTCTCCTCTTTTCTTCCAAGAGTCGTTCAAGTTTTTGTTTCTTGCGCTGTTCCGCCGAGCGCGTAGCTTTGATAACCCTCTTGAACGACGAATCGAGATAAGCCTCGAAAAAGGCCACATCAGAGGGAGTAGGCGCATGCTTCGCATACGGAGAAAACGCTTGTTCTGCCTTCATGTAAACATTTTCATTTCTGGCCTTGCGCCTTCTTTCCATCTCTTGCAGATACCGTTCCCGCGCCCGGCGGCGTTTTTCTGCATATGCCACAAAGTCAAATTGATTTGGGTTTTCCAATTTGGGCTCATCTGTGGTCGGTATGTCCTTCTTTTCACTCTCAAGATTGTCGATGTGTGCCTCCACGGGGGATTTTATATCCTCTTTCTCACCTGATTTGCTCATAACATCACTAACCGCAGATTCATTATCCGAGGACTCCAAATCAGATATCTCTTTTTCAAGCAGCAGCCGCCAGCGCCGCTTATCGTCGTCAATTAGTGTGTAAAGAGAGGCTTCATTGAGCCTCAGCTCCTCCGCCAATTTTAGCTTGATTTCCTTTAAGTCTGTGGTTGTTCTCATGTAGCTTCCGGTCAGGGTGAACGTAAAATCTGGAGGCAAATCTGGGAGGTAATATGGAATATAGTCCCTCTTGAGTGCCTGCCGTGGCACCAAAGCTGCGATTTCATGCTGCTCGTTTGCATGAAACACAAGCAGCGGGTCATCTTTCTCCAAAGTATAGGTATCAGACCGATACTCTCGTAGTAGCGAGTCCAATTCTCTGGAAATATTGCGGGCACGTGCTATCACATTGGAATCTAGGGCTTTCGTCCGCACATACTCTTTATATAGGTCTGTCGAGGACACATTCAGCGCCAGGAGACACATTTCAAGGTCGGCTATTCCCGGTATACGATGCCTCTGAACTTCTGTGAGCTTGTGTAGGGAGTCAACAAAGAAACTCATGAATTGTGTGGTCAAGTCAGACACCTCTTCCAAAAATTCGAGCGAGAACCCTGGATTATGATTTCCCGAGGCGATTAAAAGGCCCACGAGTTTTCGAAGCTGGAACGTAACAGGGTCTGAGACATTGAGGGAAGAAACCGGTTCATTCACAGCTGCTTGAAGTGAACCCAACTTTCGTTTGGGAGGCTCTATGTATCCCAATTGCGTAGTATCTGCATCGGAATTCGAGATCAGCTTTTCCGCGACTTCTGCAGAGTCAGATTTGGAAGAGCTTCCAGTGTCCTTGGCAGATCCTGGCACTTTTGGGTCGTGTGCCATGCTTGTCGTCTGTAGTTGGAGTATTGTGCTCGTGGATGCGTTAGCTCAGGTTAAATTTCGGTGCGCGCACGACGCCCGTTCAGACCCCGACCAGCACCGGTGTAAGCAAGACGATATAGCAAAGTGCCTATGAGTGTGGGACAAGAGAATTCATTAAATATTCTCAAGCCCACAATGTACTATTTAACCTCAGTCTAGCCGCTGCGCCTCGATGCTTCCTGCTTTCGCATGCGAACCAAACAGCCTCGCTTCCCTCTAGAATCCACCAGACAACAAGAACTCAAGAGCGCCTTGCACGTTGCCTCCGCTCCTCCTCAACGCCGCCACATTCTGATCAAAGTCGGAGAAGCCCATCTCGTTGAGCTGATTCAATTGAGACTCGTACTTCTCCTCAGGTGGCCTGTTGTCGACTGGGGGAGCCGCACCCCCTGTGGCACCGGCGCCAAGACCGCCTAGCGCAAACGGATTAAATCCGGCGGCCCCGTTGCCTCCAAACATACTCATTAACGGATTTGGCGCATTTTGGGCACCGGAACCACTGGCATCTGAGGCGGAAGCGCCACCCTCGACAGTAGGGTTAGAGCCTGGAGCTGGGAACGAGGATTCGGCCCCGGCGGCTGCACTACCCCCAAAGCCCCCCAAGGCTCCCAAAGAGCCCAAAGAGGCCAAATCGCCATTGGCGTGCGCGGCGCGCCCCATGCTCATCATGGAGCGCAAACTCTCGGGGTTGGACATCATCTCGCGGAACATCGGGCGCATCATCTGGCGTGCCTCGGGGCCCAAGGATCGCAACTGCGGGCTCTGGTCGATCAACATGTCCAACATGCGCGGGTCCAGCAACATGGCGTTCATCTGCTCCTGGAACGCCGGGTTCAGCATGAGTCCTTCGAGTTGCTCGGGGTCGGGAAACGCGCCCATGCCGCCGTCGGGTCCAAACGTAGACGCGGAGGGCAACTGCGTGTATCCGGCGTAACGGGCGCCGGTCAAGTCCGCCAACGGGTTGAACGACCCCTGGCCGGCGGCTATATTCAGGGGCACGGCGCCGGAAGCAGATCCGTCGGTGCCAGAATTGGCGCCAGCACTAGCGCCGGCACCCAAAGAAGCCGCGCCGCCAGTCCCTGTGCTCGCCAGGGGCGTCAGGGAGGTGGCCTTCTTTGCTGCGGAGCTCTTGACCAAGTGGATGCTGTGTTCGTTCTGGATTTTGTAAAACGCCACGGTTTCCGTATCCTTCAAAACCTTCCCACTGTAAATAAGACGCTGGCTTTCCGGGGGCACATCCGCCGCCGCGGAAATGATGGTTTTCAAGTCCTCAATCGTCGATTCTGTGTCCACCTCCACGTCGTACTTTTTGTCTCCCGACGATTTGATCTTGACAGCAATCACCGGCATTATCCTCTGAGTATGGTATTTAAATAAGGGGTTTCTAGCAGAATCTCAGGCGTTTGTCCAGGAAAAGAAGTGGTGCCCAAAGTTTCTGGAAGATGATGGAACAAATGGTGTGGAGATAAGCGACAGGTATTGCCATAGTACCGAGCGCACTAAACATTTGGTGTATGGGTGTAAAGCCATGGCTTGGTTATGAGGGCGTTTGGCCCCTGAAGCACGGTGGCAAATAAGGATAAGGCGATGAGAGATAGGATGAAGGGGTAGGAATGGAAATTTGAACGTAGGAGTGGCTTCTCTGTTCGAACGGCCAGATCGAGCTAAAGCAATAGCCATTTTTGCGCGGGGAGAATGTGCTCAAGTTAGGCACATTCTATGAAAGTAAACCACGGCTCTTCTATAGTCCGGGCCTCTTGTTGTTCAAAAATGACTTGTTAAAGCTGGATTGTTGATTGTGTGCTTGGGGTCTGGTCTTGGGCGGACTGTAGAGTATGTATGGGAAGTCTCATATGTACCCATATTCGAAGGGTATGTTATAAAAAACAATTTTTTGAGCAAATATTTATGCCTTGAAAGGGTAGATCTGACAGGTTTGCTCAAGCATCTTTATAGCGATTGCAGCTGCACGAAACCCTGGTGGAATCAGTTAGACATGACCTTGCCCATGAAATTGAATTCGATGTTGGCACCATTGAATCATGAGTACGAAAATATGCGCAACCTCAATTGGTACGTGGAGACTGTTCGCCGAGTTTATTGTTCGAGAAGAAAGGATGCGGAATCGGGCATTGTGCTTCAACCACTTCTAAGACGCAAGTTGAAGAAGTTCTTGGAGCATACTCGGGTCAGAACGGACTGACACGACTTGCAGAAGCGGAGAGGGTAAGGAGGAGAGAGTAAGGCTTGGGAAAGTCGGGCTCTTTCACTACTCAGTGCCTTTTCTAAAATGTATTATAGGTTTTTCTATAGAAGTATAGATTTTGTAGCTTCAGGTGGGATCCCCCTATAATACAATTGATTCTTTAAAAAAAAAAAAAATATCTTTGAAGATCACGCTGTTTTGGAATAGGATCTTTGAATTAATGGTTGGAGGCGGAGACACTATTCTAAGGGGAGAAAAGTTTTGATATTCGAAACGCCACAAAGGTGTCCTGGTCTGACGTGCCAACAAGCATCCTGTTGGACGATGATGCCTTGCTTCTGTGATTACATATGTTTTAATCCACTAAAAATAGCTCTATATCAGGTTCAAAAGCTTCAGTAATGCTTAAGCTGGCAATGAGGGCGTACGATCATAGATACTCACAACTTCCTA
>JAKTWD010000888.1:0-14883 GCA_030581935.1 Metschnikowia corniflorae
AAAGGGGGCAAAGTCGAACGCGTGGTGCGAGAACGGGTCGCTGAGCCCGAGTCTGAGGGCGAGTCTGAGGATGAAACACCCGGCGACAAACCTGAAACACTCGTGAAACAGGACGAGGTCGATCCCGACCAGCACCTCACGCCCGCCGAGCGCTTGCAAAAGGTCAAAGCCGAGGTGGCCAAGCTTGCGCTGGCACTTATGGAGGACCCGGAGGAAAACTACGAATGTTTGGGGAGGTTGCGCCGTCTCACCGAGTCAAGCAACGTTGCAACGGTGCAACTCTCGCTTTTGGCGCTCGTTCCGGTGTTCAAATCGCTAGCGCCCGGGTACCAGATACGAGCGCTCACGGACGGAGAGAAACGCGAGAAAATCGGCAAAGACGTGGCGAGATTGCGCCGGTTCGAGCAGAACTTGGTGGTGAACTACCGCGAGTACGTGGTCTTATTGACCAAACTCGCCCGCGTGCTGGTCTCGAACTCGCAAAACTCGGACAAAGTGTCGCCACAGGCAATGAGACTAGGCGAGCTTGCAACCAAGGCCGCGTGCGAGCTCTGCGTGTCGTCTTTGCGCCACTTCAACTACCGCGAAGAGTTGTTTACGATCCCGATCCGAAGACTCAACCGGAAGCCGGTGGTCGCCTCCGATTTGGAGGTGTTCACCCAGTGTGTGCGTACTTTGGAGACGCTCTTAAAGGACGACATGGACCATGGCAGCATTTCGCTCGAAATCACCCGCATCATGTGCAAGGTGATCAAGGATAAACAGTTCCGGGTGGACGAGGCCGTCATCAACATATTCTTGAGCTTGTCCTTGTTGGACGACTACGACCCGAACCACAACAAGGACGAGCAGGCGCGGCCCAAGCTCAAGAAGAAAGACCGCGTGCACCTCTCGAAAAAACAGAAGAAAATGCGCAAGGAACTCAAGGAGATCGACGAGGAAATGCGCAAGGCGGAAATGGCCGTCACCGCCGAGGAGCGCGAGCGCAGCCAGGCCCAGACCTTGAAACTGGTGCTCACGTTGTACCTCGAGATATTGAAGGCGGGGTCGCTTGAAACCGACGACCTGGCGCCGGCAAAGCGTTTGACCGCATCCGTGATGGAGGGGTTGTCGCGGTTTGGCCAGATGTCGAATTTCGACTTGCTTGGCGATTTCCTCGTGGTGCTCAAGGAGACCATGAGCAACCTTGTCGCGGAGCGCACGTTGCAGAAAAACAAGTATGGCATCGAGCACGACGACGAAACTGGGGGCATATACACCGCCCTGGACATCCGCAAGTTGCTTCTCTGTGTGTCCGCTGCGTTCACGTTGGTGCTCAACCACGGCGAGGTCGGGCGCCTTCCTATATCGTTCGATCTCTTGGCGTTTGTGGCGACGCTCTACCAGGTGCTCTGTGATGCCAGCATCAGTCCCGACTTGGAGTTCTCGCACAAGTCTCTACGGCTCGCGGACCCGCTCGGGATCTCCAACTTCGCCGAGAAACCCGCCGTCAACGTCTCGACCAACGCCGAGCTCTTGTTGAAAAGCCTTGATCTGGTGTTCTTCCGCTCCCGCAACGGCAGTGTTGCGCGCGCCATGCCCTTCACAAAGCGGCTCTACCTCGCGGCGCTCCACGCGCCCGAAAAGACGTCGATTGCGTTGTTGAAGTTTGTGGCCAAGCTCGTCAACAGGTACGGCAACGGGCTCAAGGGCCTCTGGAGCACCGAAGAGAACATCAGCGGCGAGGGCAACTACGTCTTGGGGTACGAGAAGCCTGATATGGAGGCCGACCTCGAGCGCTGCAACGTCGGCCTGGCCGTGCTCTGGGAGAACGTGTTGTTGGACAAGCACTACTGTGGTATCATTAGGGACGGCGCGAGGAGTTTGATGAAGAACAGCAGGGACGTGGAATCGAAGAGGTAGGTCGGGGTGAGGTCCGGGATGTGAACAGCGGGGTAAGTATAGAAAAGATGGGGATGTTGAACACGTTAGACCGCGTTGATATTCAAGAGTTTGCGGATAGAGCAAATAGTCACGGGCAAGCGATCAACACTTACTACAGTTCGTATTCATTCACATGACGGTATGAATTAGAGGTATTCATGACGGTATTTAAAGAGGAATCATTCAGTGGACTAAGTGTAGTCAATATACCTGTAAATGAGAATTCCCTATTTGGCATAATTGAGCGGCGTTCAACAAATCTTGAACAGACTATGCTGAGAA
The DNA here is from genome assembly GCA_030581935.1 of Metschnikowia corniflorae. Taxonomy (NCBI): domain Eukaryota; kingdom Fungi; phylum Ascomycota; class Pichiomycetes; order Serinales; family Metschnikowiaceae; genus Metschnikowia; species Metschnikowia corniflorae. The sequence goes on from JAKTWD010000888.1 coordinate 2,206, forward strand.
GCGTGGAATTTTGGTGAAAATATGCGATGGCCTTTATGAACTGTTTCAAGTGATGAACCGTTTCAAGTGATGAATTACTTGCTACTGATATGTATACGGGTAATAGAGTTCCCACAGCACCGGACCGTTCTCAATATGATTCGTCAAGTAACTTGCTAAGACGTCGTGGTTTTATCCCTAATAATAAATGAGGGCTTCACATAATGATACAAATTTAATTTAATATCTTTAGGAAATAACATTTTTGTTTCTTGGAATGGTAGCTGAAGTTGATATTATAATGCGATTCACCACTTACCGGTGCCACCACTTACCGGCGACGTCACCGTGAGACGCGCAATCGAAAGTCTCTAATTGTAGAAATTGATTGAATATTATGTCCAGGGTTCTCTTACCACAAAGTTGTTTTTTGCGTTTTCGGCTAGGCAATCCAAGACGGGTCGTCGCACGGTCATTTTGCTCATTTAAGTTCTGACTTGCTGAACGCAGCGAGATACACCCTCGCGATTCCCCAATTTATAGACAGCTTTCGTTGATGTAATTTTTCTTTGGCCTTACCTTTTTTCAATTCAAAGTCCAAAGCATCGCTATTATGTGGCGATTCTTACGCAAGAACGACCCAAGACCGGACAAAGTTGTACGCTTATACACTCAATTGCAGTGGTCCATTTTTAATTTCTGGGCTATATTTTTACTACCTCATCCCGAGCTTCACTGACGCTTTTCATTTATGCAGACTCCAGTGCTATTATGGCGAATAAGGCTTCACGTCTTGAACAAACCCAACTCGTCAATAGCCGTATTCACACTATTAAACCAAATTTCGAGAAGTTCTAGGCGATTTCCTCTCACATGAACGTAGTCAAGTGGTTTTAGCCCTAAGCTGGAATTTATCGTCTCATTTCAGATATTTTGTAGACCAAGTCATTCCCAATTTTGAAGAGGAAACGTGCCGCGACCCGTGATAAGAGTATTGGCCATTGCTCGAACGTGTCAATGCCGAGGAAGTATCCAGTCAATTTCTGATAAACTGTCCAATTCCCGAGTGACTGAATTTCGATTTCTGTCAATTTTGTTTGCTTGCGCTGGGGTATCGCTTGCTAAGCATATCTTGGTAGCGATCTCAAGAGTGGTTGGGGGAATAACGAATCCATGTGCCAAGTCAGAAATTTATTATGAGCCGTCTTTTTTTTCTCGGCAATGGCCAAGCAATTCTGCTTTTTTGATGATATCGCTGGATAGCATCGAATATCTTTTGGCGGAATACGTGGCATATGTTCATAGTAATATTATGAGGACGGCTTCTCGCGGTAACGTCGCCGGTGAGTGGTCGCACCGGTGTGTGGTGAATCGCGCTAGATAACACGGGCTTATTTGAAATAGATGGTATTAGTACCCTTAGAATACGTTGACTTAAAACCTTTTTAAGTTTTCATTTCGAGCCCATTAGTCTACGGTCTTTCAGCATTGTGCTTTTTATCAGTTTCATTATTGGGTTCTTCAATATTTTGGACAAGAATACTGCATATATCTGTTCATTCATTACAATAATTATTAATTATTCAACCAGCAGCTTCATATGTCTACGATAATCGTATTTTTTTAGCCCTTCCAGAATCTACGGGAAATCGCTTGATCGGGTTTTTCGCTTGCTACTGAAATCCCAAACTTCAATTTTTTGATTCTATGTTCTCATATAATGAATGCGTCCTGGCTTGTCAGTTGAGTTAATGTCAGGTAGGACATAAGGTGGGCACGGTTGGTATTCGATGAAGTGTTGGAATCGATGAGGTTGGTGAAAATTTGGGCAAAAAATTGGGCCTTCAAGTATGCTAGGGGGAAACGATGCCAAAACGATGCCCAAGCTAAAAAACAGACAAATTGGTAACACACACAGTGGGCGAAATCAAAGATGTAGCCCCAGTCGCCGAGAGCACGAGTTTCAAAGGCTGAGGGGACGGAGACCGATGGCAACGGTGGTGGAAGGGATGCGGAGACTGGACGCGTGATCCATCTCACATAGTCACGGAACATCATAACGTTGAGGATGTAAAAGCGGATGAAAACGGCCCCACTGCAGATGGACACAGCCGTAGCTGCAGCGTAAAAGAGGCGGAACGGAAATTGGTAAGTGGGCCTAAAGGCCATGGTTTTTGGTACGACCTCCATGTCAGAGATATCTGAGCGCTAAGAGCTAAGAGCGATAGGTAAAACTTGGTTAACGATAAAACTATGTGTGATGGTGAAACTTCTGAATAAAGGTTGGGAAAAAGAGAGCCCCCGTGTCCCCAACGGGGGAACTGGCGACTATATAGGAGAAAGCATGGTAACAATGGTAACAATGGGAAGATCTGTTGGTTTTTAGGGTCTTAGAGCCTGTGACCGGTATACCGAGCGCGGAATGGGAAGATCTGTTGGTTTTTAGGGTCTTAGAGCCTGTGACCGGTATACCGAGCGCGGCCTGGGCGCGACCCACGCTCCGTGGAAGATTTTTTCATTCGCGTGAAAGCTCTTCTCCTCCTTCTTCTTTCCTGCTTAAGCGAAATTACAATACAAAAGATAGATTAGGCTGATCAAACCAAGACAGCTGAACTATCTATAAACATCGATCCAGTAGACTCAAGTGAATCGCCTGTCACGTGGTTCGCATCTAACTTACCGTTGTCATAAATTCCAACAAGATCTGCGCGCGGGTGAAATGCGTGTATAGCGTAATTTCACTAGTGGTTATGTCCTACCTGACAGTTAAGGCATGTTGGCCTTTACACAATCTATAAATGTGGTTACGACATATGATGTTTTTTTATATAGGGATAAAGTTGTTTTTTCGGCGGACTTAGTCCAAAGATGTCTTTCCGTAATATGATGCTTCTTTTGAAAAACAAAAAATTCTGGTGTCATTGCACCAATAGTACGAAATAATTTACTGCAGACATTTGATAGAGAAACGCAATACTGAATCAATTTCCTCAAGCATGTTTCAAAGACAAAACGGAAAATTGCATAAACTCCGCCTCAATAAATGAATCCCACCAGCAGGTCCGCGTGCGTTCATACATAAACAGCAGAGTGAATTACCACTACGAACCCAACTACTGACTAGCACTTACCACTTTAAAGGTTTTAGTTGGAAAAAGATTTTAATTGGCTACCATTGTTTTTGGATTAGCACTAGAAGGAAGTCTCATGCTCAAAGTTGTGGTACAAGAGCGCATCCAGAAAGCTAATGCAGTGACTATATTGGTACATCACAGATGAGTGTGGAAAGATACCGAATATGGGTACAGGTATGTTTCCAATCACTTCCAGATATGACACTCGTTCTCAAATAAAAAGCAAAGCTGTGATCTGATCTGCAATGATTGAACGGGTCTGATATTGATAAAGTCGTGGGTATAAAGAATACTTAATATTACTGCTGTACAAATTGAAACAGAAGAGAAGTCCTCAAATGTTATCACCGTGTCTCTTCAACATCCTACTTAAGATCCATTAGCCACTCTTTTGACCCTTTATAAATCAAGTTGAGTATGAACAAAGTTCGTATTAATGGCCTATGAGGTCTGTTAAGACTTGAGATACGCCTAGGGCTAAATTCATAATCATCCAGAAGCGATAAGTATAGTCAGATGAACCTTTATGTATGACGAGAGAAACGCAATATTCATATCAAGGAACTTTTAGCCAATGCTAGAACTTTCTTCTTGAGGCTTTACTCAATCGCTTCTTTGCAACAGCCATCTCTTTCGCATCTTCGGAAAGAATCAAAAGATCATCAGCCTAAAAAGCTAAAAGGTGTAGCTCGATTTTTTTTCCTTAGAGAGAAGCGCAGTTCTCGGTTTGCGACTCCTTGAGCTTATAGAACTAACCTTTCTTCCTTAAAAAGAATTGGCCAAGCCGTTGCTCATGTAGACATCTCCCTCAATACATATTACATTTGCATGTGCAGAGCAAATACGAATCTCAAACTTGGGTGCTTGACCACGCGCGTAAAGGTCTCTCATGACGAACGTTTTCACCTGAGTAAAGCCTACCGCAACAGGTCTCCTTTGAATACACCTCCCTCTTAGTGAACACCCAACGGCGTCCTCTTGGCTATTCCTTCTCAAGTAAGAAAAAACCGATATCCTTATATAAGAAGACAAGGACAAAACCTGAAAAGGACATAAAATTACTTCACTGGATTGATTCTGGAACACTCATCATAGCTTAAGGTGAGCAATCAGCAACACCTCCATCCTCTCAGATCACCAGCGGTACAGACCATGAAGAAATTTGTCATGGCACCCAAACCAAAGAGACATAATTCAGGCATATTCATGAGAATCATGAACACGGAGATGGTCAAAAAACTGAATCAAATACTTGCTCCAAATATCCCCTTCTTGTGGAAACCCTGGGCCGGATATTCTGGAAAAGACTCCATCCACCCCACCCCTCCATAGACATCAGATCCGCATTTACTTCATGAAATGGTGTGTATTATCCTATAACTGAACTGGGCTGTACCCAGTCATCCTAACCAAATTTAACATTGAATCTACCAATCCTCACCTAAGCGCCTCGTCGGCGCCTCGTCGGCATGGCTCCCCACGCTGTCTAAGCCCGTTATGCAATCAAATCGCCTATATAGCTACTTCACAAGGTCCAATTTCTCGTAGGCAGCGCCCGAGCTCTTGTACAAATCCGCGGACTTGACGCCGTTGCCAGAAGCCTCGTTGGCCTTGAGCTGCTGCAACATCAATCTGGCCTTGGCGCGTTCTTTGGTGCCATGCAAGCATTCGGAGTAGTCGTCGAAAAACGGCGTGCACTCCTTTTTCGTCGCCGTTTCCGCAGACGTATAGCAAGCCACGAGCGACTGGAATTCGTAGAAGCACCTGCGGGTGCCGCCAGATCTCGAGTACGGTTGCATTCTTGGAGGTGTAAATCGAGTTTGGACCTTCGGGGATCGTTTTCACGGTGGTGCGATTGGCCCGCGCTTCTGGCCCGCGCACGACCGGCTGCAACGCGGGCCAAAAGTTGCAACCATTCGCGCTAATTAAACGTAGGCAAGCATCTCGGAAATGCATTTCTTCACCTTGTAGTAGAGCGGCCCAATCTGGCCGTCAATGACCAAGTCGCCCGCGTCTTCGCCCTGGTACGTGCCCATCGCCACCTTTTTGACCGCGATTTCGTCGTTCACCACAAGCATGCCCTCGCCTTTAAATTGTGCGTCGAGGTCTAGTGCCACCAATTTCTTTCTGAGTTCTGGAAGCCGCACATTTCCAACGGCAAGGCTCGAAGAGATGCCCGGTGCTGTTTCAGAGGCGGTGGACGAGCTTCTGGCCAAATTTAGAGCGTCCGCAGAAACGGGCCCCAAGACAAACTGGCGGCTAAACGCCAGGAGGTCTGCGTTTCGCTGCTTCAAGAAAAGCTGCGACTGGTAGATACTGAGTTCTCCGCGCACGTGTGCGATGCGGTAGTTTCCGGCGAGTTTCTGCCATTTGAGGGTCTTGTCGAGGGTCTCGTCGAGTTTGACCTCGAATTCCCGCACCTTGCCGAAGCCGTCCAGGCCTATCAAAGTGGGCTTGTTCGGCTCAACAACATACACTTTGGTTTCGTTGGTGTATGCCTTTGCAATGCCCCGATTTGAGGAGGTGAGGGCGTCGAACCGCGACAGCGCCAAGAGCGAGTCGCTGGCGATCTTGGTCTTGTGCTCGGTCTTTTGCTTGTCGAATGCAGCCACCAATAGTTGCCGTCCGTCCGAGGGGTTAGAGGGCCCCTTGCCTGCGGAACACGAGAAATCGGGGAGCAACACCACGCCCTGCGGCCGCAAAACTGACACAATCATCACGAGCGACCGGAGGTCCACGCGGCCGGCAAGGTCCACGAAAGAGAGCCCGCACCGCAACCTCAACTGCAACTGCTGGCGGTTCACATTCAGATCGCGCAAACGCACGCGTCGAACGGGGCGGAAAAGAGAATCGAGGTTCTTTTGAAGCACCTCGTTGTTGAGCACCTCCTGCGGCGTGAGCTTGCTGCTTTTGGGTTGCTGCTTTTCGGCTCGGTCGCCCCTCCTGCCTCCCCTTCTTCTGTCATTTCGGTCACCCGTCCTGTCACCCGTCCTGTCGCCCCACTTGCCCTTATCATTAAGCTCGAACTTGCGCTTGCTTTCACTGATAAGCCTCGAGTTGGCATTGTGGTCGTCGGCCAGCTGGAAGTCCTTTATGTCGATGACCTCGCCATAGTCGTCGAACTTGCGTTTCTTCGCCGGAGCCGGGTTCGGGAACATCGCCTGTTTCGGCTTCATCTTCAGCGTCACCAAAATATCGATCGGCTTGTGCGCGGCGAGTTGCTCTGAGATATAGTCGCTGACAAACGCCTCGTGTGTTTGGAGGGCATCCGCGGTGGGTTCCGCCGGGGCCACTGCCCCTGCTGAAGGTGTAGCTGACGCCTCGTTTCCAGCCTCCAGCTTATTTTGGGGCTCCTCGTCACTAGAACCCTCGTTGTCCGAAGAGGACGAGTCGTCGCTCTCGGCATTCAAGATGTTGGCGGTTTTCTTGTCGCGGACCTTCTCCAAAAGTTTTTCCCGCCGGGTGCTCGTGACACGCTCCTTGAATGCGGCGAGTTCGTTTCCCTGGAGGCTCTCCTCGGTGACCCACGCGTCCATGGCCACCGTTTTCTCAAGTGGCACAGGGACACCGTCTTCGGCAACGCCCCCGTTTTTTTCCGCGGCGAGCCGGTGCCATTCCGCGTATAAAGACGCGGTGAGGGTGTCGCTGGCGGCAAACGACGACTTTTCCGTCAAAATGAGCGTCAGCTTCTCATCCTGGCAAAGCCACTGCAACGCCTGTGCCAGGAGGTCACCCAGAGCGAAGTCGAGCCCCGACGCAAACACGATTTTCGGGCCCGGAAGCCGCAAAAGCTCCGAGGGCTCCAGGAGCAAGTCCACCTTTGATGGCTCAAACGGGGCATCGTTGTACGCCTTGTTGTCGCCCGCCAGGTTTGCGTGTTGCTGCGCCAATTGCAGCGACATCCAGTCCACGAGACTGGCCGCGTAACTCAACACCTTGGTGCCGGAATAGGAGAGAAAGTATACGGGAATGGCGGCGCCCGAAAGACCCTGCAAGTGCTCGTCGATGATGCGCAAAAGCTCCAAGAATCGGCCCAGTACGTCTACAGGTAAAAGTACGGCGCCACCATTGGCTAGCGTGGCCCCTACAAGCGAAAGAAACTTGTCGGCGCGGTTTTTGTGCGACATCTGTGACCCTAGCTCGGAGCTGGTAATGAGAGTGGTGGGTCTTAGTAAAGACGGAACCGGTGCGCCGGTCAGCGGCAGCAAGAACCCGGCACTGTTGAGGAACGAGTCCCGGGAATGGTTCCACGTGGGCGCGTACACGACCTTCTCCATTCGTTTGGTGAAAAGCCAGAAGGCGCCGCCCAAAGAGTGGCCTGCGTTGTACGCCGAGAGCACGATTTTGTTTTCGAGCATGGGCATGTTCTGCTGGTACTTGATCAGCGTTATGCGGTCGAACCACTCGTCTACGTCGCCGACCTCCAAAAGTGCTGTATCCACGGGCCCCAAAATTCCTCGGGCCCGATAGAACTCGACCGTGGAAACCCTGGCTAGTTGTCCCACGGCAACAGTTGCGTATACTGGAATGGCCCTCATGAGCATGGGAAACTTCACACAGAGCAATACATAGGCGCCGATAAATTCAGGGGTCGAGTGTGAGAGCACGATGAAGTCAATATCGCTCAAAAACTGCTCCAAAAAGAGCACATCATCTGGATGATCGCCGTTCCAGCCCGGATCGGCCAAAACGCGTATTTCTCCGTCGAAATCGAGGAGCGTGGCCTTGCAAGCGTCACGGTCGCCACCCAGGGTTAGCAAGGTATACGAGACCATTTCTGGGTATTGTGTTTTGCTGTTTCTACGCTTGGCAGAAGCGTTGATAAGGATTAACCATCGAGATTTTCAGGTCTGGGTCAATTAGTGCGCATCATTAGACAGACCTGCTTACAAGACTTGAGTACTGATCAACATTTTGATCGGAGCTCCGGCTGAATTTTGGAAAATCTTTCATAATGGAAATATTCATTTGTTGAGATTTCGAGCAAATTTCAAAAAGAAGCACTGTCGTTGAAACAATTGGTTGAAGATTTATGCCCCTCAAGGAAGGAGCGCAGTGCGAAAGGCTTACGCCAGCGTTGTCGCAAACTACAATCTACGATACAGACCTGCTTTGGTATCAAAGTTTTTTGAGTGGGGAAAATACAGTTGTTTGAAAAATAGTGCAATTCTGTGCTTTTTAAAAATGGGTGAGTGGAATTTGAAACAGTGTCAGTACTGAGCATCCTGCAATAACTAGCAAAAGGCACGACTCAATGCTTTAAGAGGCCAGTTCCATATCTCCCATTCGAAAAGATGAACGTCATTTCGTGTTGAGCTCGCTGTGTACTTTCATTTGTTTCAAGTCAGGACTTCTTAAAGGAAAATCTTGTTTTCATCAGGACTTCAATTTAAAATTGGGTGCCTCAGTGCGTGTGAGATATATGTGAAATTTGAGCGATATATGCCCATACAATTTGCAACAATCGCTAGATCATCTCAAATACCTGATTACAGAAGTCATTCACCGCTTAGGAAGTCTGAGTACTCGCCAATTACTACAGTTTCACTCAACAATCTATAATATACATGAAAAGTAGGCGTACATACTGTACAGTTTAGCTGACGCATTTCCGAGCCTAGCGCTCAAAGTTGATGCTGTTTCTCGTGTGGTACGACATGAGCGTCTCGGCCTGCGTGATACCGGGAAGCCCGTGGGTCGTTGTGATTCTCTCTAGCGAGTTTCTGCCCGCGGTCTGGTACTCGCCTCGTTTGATCATCTCTACCCTCAATTGGCTCAAGTTGATTGGCTTCTCCAAAAGCTCTTTGTTGTATTTGACCAGGTTACTGACGGTGTTCTTTCTTGATCTCGAGATCGTCGTTCTTCTTTTGATCGTCTTGAAAGCGCGTGCGAAGGTGTGGTCGCTGCTCGAATGCTGCGACGTCGAGTCGGGTTCTACGGCCTTCTCGATCTTTTCGAGAAGCTCCGTGTCGCCCTCGTTGAGTCGTTGCAAGATCCTGTGCCTTTCGATGTCCTCGATATTCGTGGGGTCGTAACCACTAGGGTAGTCCTTGTAGTCGCCCACAGCAGCTCTCTCTCTGATGATATCAATGTCTTTGGGGAAGAAGTTTCTCAAGAAGAAGTCGTAGATGAATCTCGGCAACAAGCAGATGACCACACCCACAAAGAAGCAGCACCAGAATCCCAAGGTTCCCAAGAGTTGAGGGGCAGCAGCGTAGAACTCGCCAATAATGGCTCTTGCTGACCATACCCCGGTCCAGAAGAACACCACCAAAATCGACAAGGCGTTGATGAGCAAAGTAAGCCAATCCCATCTTCTTTGTTGCAACAAGATGTAGATGTCACACGCCGTCACCGAGATGGCACAAACGAGCACACCCACCCAAAATCTGTGGTCGACAGGAAGGCCCTCGTGGTTCTGGAACGTCACGTAGTACATCAAGTAGGGGAAAAAGAACGACACCACCGACTGGTAAAAGCCATCAAACATGTACCAAACAAACTTGAACTGCGACCAGTCCTCGCCCAATATACCGGAACGGTACAACTGTGGAACAACCAACGACACAGAGTCAGATACATCTTGGTCGAAGACAGCAAGAATAATCACCGGCAACGACGTGAACGCCAAGTTGTAGAACATCAAGTACGTGTACTCGTAAAGGTACGAGCCATCAAAGTCGTTGTAAATTCCGTACCAGAAACACGTGAAGGTGAAAACGACGTTCTTGAAGAAAAAACACGGAACCATCTCTGCCAATCTCTTGTACGACCATCTTCCGTGAACCAACAACAATCTGGTGAGGAAACGGAACTGGCCAATGGCGTAGTCCGAGGACATGACAGCTTGCCGACCTTCTTCACCGGCAATACCAACACCGACATTGGCCGCTTGAATCATGGCAACATCATTGGCACCATCTCCAATAGCAAGAGTCATGACCTCGAGGTTGTTCTTCACCACTTGCACGACCTCAGCTTTCTGCGAGGGAGAGACACGGCAACAGATGACGGCCTTGCACTGTTTTCCCAACAAAAGAAACTTTTGTCTCAAGGCCTCGTCTTCATTGAACACCAACGTCAACGCCGCACCATCAATCACCAATGCCGTGTTGGAGGTTGGCACCGAGTGGTCTGCTTTGGCGCTCTTGATGGCCGCAGCAATTTCTTCTGGGCTTGACACCGAGATACCAAAGTCCTCCTGCAAGTATCTGGTGACGAGCTCGTCAATGTATTGTATTCCAGACTCGTCGTCCTCTGGTCTCACGACAAGCAACTTCATGTCGTTCCCCAACAAATTACAGGAAAAGCCAATGTTAATGGCCGTCTCAATTCTGTCTCCGGTCAAAACCCATAGCTTGATTCCGGCATTACTCAATATGGAAATTGAGTCGGGCACACCTTGCTGCAAGCGATCTTCGATAGCGGTACCCCCGAGCAAGGTGAGACCGAACTCAAGCTCCTCATTGAGGTCCTCAATGATTGCATCCTTGGAGTCCTCGATGGAAGCATTGGCTTCTTTGTACCTGGCGAACCAGTCGTCGAAATGTGCCTCATCAAGAGACTTCGAGGTGATGCAAAGCGTTCTCAAACCCTCCTTGGCAAAGTCCTCCAAATGCAAGGCTGTTTTCTTCAACATGCTGTCGGAGGTCTCCTTGTGTAGTCTTTGGAAAATGACGTTATCGGCACCCTTGGTGTACATGATGATCTTTCCGTCAGGTCCCCTGAGAATACACGACATTCTCTTTCTGGCCGAGGTGAAGGGAATGATGTGGAGCAAGTCGTATTGAACTTGCGTGCCGTAAACCTCGAGGACAAGCGTCTTCCTTAATCTCTCACGGAAGACTATGCCGACGTCTCTGGCCACGGCCACCAACGCAGCCTCATCGGGCGACTCGGCCTTGAAATCTCTGAGGCCATGCTCGAACTCATTGGGTTCCGTCATCACGGTGTGGCACAATGCCAAGGCGAACATGAAGTCCTCGTTGGCTTTTTTCTGTGCCTTGTCGAGAGTGTGGGGCAAGATGGTATCCTTCAAGTAGTCGTTGGACACGAAAGTGAGCGCCAGGTCTCTGAACTGGTCGTTGTTCGTGTACGCCGCGATATTTCCGACCATCTCCGCTCTATCCTCCTTGATGGCGGAGTTCCAGCGCTCGGACTCCTTGACAATGTCTAGGCCGTTTCTCTTGTCCATGCCCTGCTTGGCCTCGGTGTAAGCCAACCCGTACGACTTGCCGTCGATGGTGCACTTTTTGAACTCCATGACGTTCTGGGTCAAGGTTCCGGTCTTGTCGCTGAAAATGTACTCGATCTGCCCCAAATCGTCCGATATGCTCCACGACTTGGGCGTGCACGGGAAGTTCAAGCGGTCGTAGTACATCTTGACGTCCGCGTAGATAAAGAAGGCCTGAGCCGACTTGATGATCTCGATCGAGATGTACAACGAGATCGGCACCAAGGACTGGTAGATGATGAGGGCGACGAAAAAAGCAAGCACTCCGTTTCCGGCAGAGGTGTTGGCGTACGCGGCAAACTCGTAGTAGATCCGCGAGGTGTCGGTCTCGTCGTAGAAGATTCCGTTGATGAGCCCCGAGATGAAGCAAATGACAAACAACACGGCGAAGTTGATGATGACAGACAAGTTGAGCTCGCGCGAGATCTTGGACGTCTTTTCGGGGGTGATGCCGCTGTTGAGCATGATCTTCAGCTCCAAACCGGTGTACACCACCACGCCAATGACCCACTTGGTGTTTCTCAAGGTGGAGCCTCGAAGAAGCACGTTCTCGTTGGTAATTGGCTCCTTTTCGTCGGCGTTGACCAAGCTGCCGTGCCCGTCGAAGTTCTGGTAGTGGATCGTGCCCTTGAACGAGTACAAGTGCGGGTTGGGCGCGTCACACTCGATCCAGAAACGCGTGTTGCGGAGGTCGCGTGCGTGCTTCAACGAGCTGCCGCAGGGGAGCGACGCCTTGTTCTTCAAGTTGGTTTCGCCGTCCAAGTTCTTGGTCTCGACGAAACAGTTGCCCTCGGGGTCCGAGGTCGAGATGACCACGATGTCTGCAGGAACCTCCTCGTTGGCACGCACGCGAATGAAGTCCCCGACGTTGACGTCCTTCCACTTGCGGTTTTTGAACACCACACGCTCTCCATCGTAATTCTGGTTCTCCTTCTGTAGCTCCGGGTTCAAGATCGTGTCCGGAAGCGGAACCGTCGGCGCCCGGGGGACCTGCAGGTGGTACGACTTGCGTTGTCGCCTCAGCGCCATCGACGGGCGGCCCTCGGGATACGAAAAGTCGGAGATAACCGTGGATACCCGCCGCAACGCGTACTCGTTGTGCTCGGCCTCCTCGCGCGCAAACTCGGCCTTGCGAGCGCGGCTGGCGAACACGAGCCCGCTCTTTTTGATGCCCTTGAGTGCCTTGCCTGTAACACGCGAGCAGGCCTTCTTGAACTTACGCCAGGTGCTGACGTCGTCGTTCTCGACGTTGATGTTCTTCAAGCCCTGCAAAAGATGGATCGGCGTGTTGTTGAGCTCGGTGTCGCTTGCCCCGCGCTTGTAATCCTCAAA
>JAKTWD010000889.1:0-14869 GCA_030581935.1 Metschnikowia corniflorae
GTACGAAAACTGCACTAAACAGTTCTGAAAGCCTATCTGAAAAATACTATGAGAGTTGAGGAAAGGGCCAGACCAGTTCTATGTCAGTGTGAGATCGTACTATGACAGTGCCAAGATAGTTTTGAAGTCTTCTTGAGCAGTATTGGCAGAGTATCATGAGAGTGCTGGTAAAGCACGAGACAATAGTATAGAATTTTGAAGTCGTATTCGAACAGTGCTGACCAGAACAGTACTTTGATGGTCCTGGAAGCTCACTTTTGGGTATTTCACGAGATTTCAACAGGGGCTTGGAAAGATCTAGACAATACTAGACAGTTCTTGATGGTAAAAGACGGTACCAACACCGGAGCATTACAAGACAGCACTCAAATATTATTTGATCAGTACTCAAGTAGTACCTGAGCGTTAAATGAACAGCACTTGAACGTTAGTAGTAGTATTTTTAATGTTTTTCGCGAAATTTGTAATTATGTTTTTAAAATATTATATTTTTGTGCATATTTATTCGGGTGCTGGTAGTTTCTATGCAAGTAGGGGAGAGCAAAAGATCTTATATCACAACCGATCAAAACCGCGAGAATGTCTCAACTAGGCTCGTATATTTGATCCCTTTTTACTCAAAGCCGAAAGTTACTTCGTCGTGATTCGAAAACAGAGAGGCCACTCGTCCAGCTGATCACCAGCTCCGGAGTCTCCGTGATTCTCCTCCTCCTCTCCATCTCCGTCATACAGAAAGTATATATCACTCGCGTCCAGCTCTTCATCTGGGATTCGCTCAGTTGAGTCAAAGGATGAAAGTCTCTTTGATCCAAGTCTGAATGAAAAGTTTGCGAAATACTCTGATCAATCGTGGGTTGGCTTTCTTCTTCTACCTGATGATGAATTTCATCAAGGACGGCGTGGTTCTTGTTCCCTTACTGGATAGACTATTATCTCAAGCACTCCATCGGACTAATCCAATGGGTCGATGACATTTGAAAATCTAAGGTAAGATGAATGAGAAGTTGATCATATTTTGGGCAGGGGGTTTTTGGCAGATTAAATTGTGAGTGAAATCTCCGGGTGAGTATACACACCTGAGATATGGTTACGACATATGATGGTTATTTCTATAGCGATATAGTTTTTTTTGTCGGCGGACTTGGTCCAATGATTTTTTCCGTAATATGATGTTTCTTTTTCTAAAAAAAAAAGGACTGGATCCAGTATAAAGCCCCTCCACTCTAGTATCGCCAACATGTTGTTTGTCTGCGGTAGTGATTTTCTTCCGTCCGTCAGCATGCACTTCACCGCTGCGAACAGTGACTTAGACGGCGAGGACAATGCTGGCGTAGATAAAAAGTATGTAGCCTTCTCATAGATGTCGGGAAACGTAGCTCTTAGAGATCGGTAGTATTGCAACATTACAATCCTCATCTTGTCTCTTTTAATCTAGATACATTAGTAATTCAATTTAATATTCGATCGAGTCGTATCGAATTGTCATTAATGAAAACATCAGGTAATGATGGGTACCGATCTGAGCTTCATTGATTTTGGGTTGAAGTGGAGCTTATTACACCGCAGCCATACTTTGCAGCCGGGACGCAGCACCCAAAACTGGGTCCCCTCTACAAGCCACAGAGAGTAGATACTCGCACCATATATGGATTTCGAGGCTGAGTGTACGTTGGAGATATCATTGGGGTGCTAAAAATGATTATTTCACAAATTTTGACTGAATTCGCCGGGGCCTAAACCGCTGGGGTGGGTGACCTGCACATAGCAGAACACCCTGCAATCTTTCCTGCTATTGAGGTTTTCCTATACGAAAGCATTAGATGGCAGAGCACTAGAGCCCAGTCTAGTGCATATCTGTAAGTTCACTGGTGAGTTGGCCGCATATGGTTTCGATAAAATCTAAAACGAGAGTCACAATTACATTGACAGCAGGTTGGCAGCTTGTGAAAGGACCCGTACACCAGAGGTATTGGGCAGTTGAACCGGGGAGAATTTCGACTGAGAAGCATAGTTTTCCAGGCGATTTTGATCGTTTTCGGTCAAGCTTGCCTGAGTTACTTCTTTTGTGGAAAGTCTCGTTTTTGTGGCGGTATTCTGTGGATGCAAAGGTGCACACATGTACGGTTTATTGGCTGCGAAATAGCCTGGTAGAACAACATTGGGACAGTCATAGAAAACAATAAAAAGCAAGAATTTAGAGCTCCTTTAATTAGCATAGTCGCAGCATTTGAATTATATGATTGGCTGGCATGCTTCCCGATAAGTAATCACAAGGGTCAGAACGGCTCCCCGCATAGAGAATAACCACTTGATTCTGCCGAAATATCATCAAGACTCACAAATGCCACACTTTCGCTCAAACTCCAAAACTATTTTTTAAGAGAACCTTGAGGCCCCTGCTCAAAAAGCGTGAGTTTGATAAGACGAGATCACGCGATACGATGCGTGCCGTATATGACTCTCTCGACCTCACTGACCCGCCTATCAATATGAAAATACTCCCTAGCTCCATTCTCCACAGATTTGGAGCCGATGGTGTGGGGAAGGAAAGATCGATGTCGTCACAAGAAACATCACTTGTGGTGGCATAGTCATCCCAGTAAATTCGTGTTATCACGAAATCACAAAAGTGAGATTACCCAAAATGTTTGACCTCAACGTTGTGGACATGACTTGAGGAAAGTGCGGTTTCTGCCTCTTGTAGTCGAAAGAGTTCAAATGGAGCTTCTTGATCGGCTTTCGGAAAGTTGATGGTAAGCCATGTTTCATGAGGACGTCCAATTTTAAACGAGGATCAAGCATTGTCGCGTTTTAAAGATATATTGGGGGTTCGATATTACAGTACCGGATAGTGTAATGGTTGAGTATTTTGACCCAAGCTTTTGGAAAATTCACAGAGTAAAGGTTTAGTCTCCTTGAATCGTGGAGTGTTGAATCCCACGAGCATAGCAAATATATGTGCCACATGCGGTATTGTCAACCTGCTGTCTAATCCTTCCTTTGGGCATTTCACTGTAAATTCAGAGGGGCCGAGTACGGTACAGAGTGTTTCAATTATTTCCAATAACGTTCAACTATATTCAGGGAATTGACCCTCAAGCTCTTTTAATTGGCTTCAATTTGCCGATTCACGCGAACAAGTGTAATTTTCCATTGACTCAAGATCGGGTTATTTGCATACATTGGCTAAGAGAAGCTAAAGACAAAGAAAGCAGGGTCGGGCAGAAGAAAAATCTTTTTTTCATGGACCTTAGCTTAATATCCGAGACAGCCATTAAGACCTGTCCTTATCGGTTAATTCAAGCGTGAGCCCTCGAACAGATCGAAGGTTTCCCAGGCTTCGAACTGCCCCCTTCGCCATGTACAAAAGTGCTCAAATGCCTTTTGAAAAAGATACTTAAACTACTAGATATTGCTAAAGAAACATTTATCGAGGATATTTTAGTGCTTTTCTTAGCAAGTAGCACAAATGTATTTGAAATATGAAAACATAATTTTTCACGAAAAATTCCCATATCACAACCGCTCAAACCCGCAAGAACGTCCAAGTAAGGCTCGTATATTTGATCCCTTTTACTCGAATTCCAAAATACCTTCGTCGTCATCCGAAATACAGATAGGCTCTTCATCCAGCTTATCACCAGCTTCGGAGTCTCCATGATTCTCCACCTCCTCTCCATCTCCGTCATACAGGAAGTATATATCACTCGCGTCCAGCTCTTCATCTGGTTTCCCTCAATTGGGTCAAAGGGACTCTTTGATCCCAGTCTAAAAGTATAGTTCTGCGAAATACTGTAATCAATCGTGGTTTGGCCTTCTTCTTCTACCTGATGATGAATTTCATCAAGGTCTGGATCCGGAATAATGCCCCTCGACTTTAGTATTGCCAACATTTTTAATTCCTCTGGTGGTGATCTTCTTCTTGCGTCCGTTAGCATGCACTTCACCCCGGAGAAAAGTGACTCAGACGGCGAGGACATCGCTGGAGTACATAAAAAGTCTCCTGCCATCTCATAGATGACGGGAAACGTAGCTCTTCGAGATCTGTACTATTGTGCAACATTACAATCATCATCTTGTACCATTTCGTCTGAGTACCTCATTAGTTCGTTTTCCTCTGCGATCGACTTGCTCTTCAAGAAAACATTTGGTTTTCAATACCGAACTGAGCCATCACTGGGTTTTCGTTTTCTCTTTGCAAGTAATGGAAGTTTCTGCCTCTTTTCGTACTCCGTCTTGTACTTGTGAAAGAGTTCAAATAAGCTTCTTGAACAGCATCTGAAACAGTATACTGAAAGCCATGTGCCCTGAGAATGTCAAACTTTAAACGAGGATCAAGCACTGTCGCGATGTAAAGATTCTTTATGGGTTCGATATTACAAGACCGGATATTGTAATATTTGAGTAGTTTGGCACACGCGTTCAGAACTCCCACAGCAAGTAAGGGCTGAGTCTCCTCGAATTGTGGAGCTTTATAACCCTCAAGTAAATTCAAGATTTGTGCCACAAACGGTATTGTGAACCCAGCTGTCTGATAGTCACTGCCTTGGAGTCTTTGGATTGTAAATTCAAATATGCCGAGTAAGGAACAGATTGTTTCAAGGTATTCCCAATCTTTTTCAGTTATAAGCAAAGATTTAAGTTTGAAGCTTTTTTGTTTGGCTTCACTCTGCCTTTTCACGATTTCCAAAGTTTCTAAAATAGCATCACGAAAATGAAGAAATCTTGCAAGCATTTTTAATTTCGAAAGCCATCGTGTATCGTTATCCCTCACAAGAGCCTTGAGACCTGTTTTCTTTCCCAGTTTGAAAGATGTTTGTTGAACAGTTGTAAAGGAATTTTCAGGAAGGTGAAATCCGTGAATTAAAGAGAGTACCACCCCAGGAACATGTTGCACGTGCTGAACGTGATCTGAATGTGATCCCTATTCCTCTACTTGATTCTGCGCAGAAATGAATTCGGGAAGTTCTGTATCTTGCTCCTCCTCTTTATTCGCATCCTCAGCGGGCATTTTGTCAGCCGTGATGATCCGTCGTGACTTGGGTATGGCCAATATCTTTACCGATCTTGACAGCAGCCCACCTCTCCTGTTTGTAACGATATCTCCAACCCGGGATAAAAGTGCTTCCGAAGGCGCTGACATGGCAGGCACAGCAAAATAGTCCCTCGCCATGCGCAAAATAATCAGAAAGAATTTTTATAAATCTTGAAAAAGGAAAAGACATGCTTTTGCTTTCGCGCGGATCCCTGAATTACACTTCAAGTTCGTCACTGTTACCTTCTGTTGCATTGTCATCGAGAGAAACCCACCCAGAGCCATTTGATACTTCGGGGGCTACCTGATGTGCGCCAGTACGTTCATGGACTGTCGCATCCTGATCATCTTTTTGGTATTAGCCGTAGACCTGAGAACAGACGTTTTTGATCCCTCTGATTTTTACGGCTGAGAAACCTTCATCTTCGAAATTAGCCAAAATGTGGTTTGAAGACAATAACAACATAAAGGATCTGGTTTTCCATGCAATTTTCATCATCAAAAGGGTAGTATTCAAGTGGCTTTTTCCTCGCCTCCTCCAAATCGAAAGCAATGAAAGGCTCATCTCTCAGAATGTCCTCAATTCATGTAAGACTCCACAAATTAAGAGGATCGTTTGATTGATCGGGGGTTATGACGAAGCTCGAAGTATCAAGGTGGGAGCACATAGAATTTCCAAGACATCCTTAAAAGCTTTCAAGTACTTTCAAACTTTGGAGGTCAATTGCGGACAAGACACCCGCTTTACGATTTTCAATCGTTGTGAGAACGCAGTTGACCTGATGCACCAAGAAACGCAGTTCATGAGGTGATGAACCAAAACAAGGCACTCAAACAATGTCTTACGCGGTTTTAATTGAGATAAGCTCTATTCACACATCACTCAACTAACAAAAACAAGATACGTTCCGCTCAGATCTTAACGAACACAGGATCGAAGTAAATTCGTTAAAACATAACTTTAACACATTTTCAAAGTGTTAAGTGGAGAGATTGTCCACAAATAGGAGTAATTTAGCTAATCACTGTCTCATACTAATGAAGATTATGGTACCGTAATATTCATGTTACGGTACTTTTCGGTAGCGTGTTTCCATGCTTTAAATTTGAATTTGTTGCGGTAAGATTACGAAAAATTTCAAAAAAACTACGATGGTGATTACGATGGCTCCCGAAAACGTAATTTGAAAAATGGTGGTAATTACGCTGGCCTCTAATTTCGTAAATGTACTTTTGGCGTAACCTTGGCGTAACGCGCAACACTGGTACTGAAGCTCCAACCCGCACCAGGCTTCATCCGTCATCACGATTCCATCTCCTATAACAATAAATAGTCTCCGCGGTATAAAGCAGACTCGTCAAACCTCCTAAAATCTCATAAAAGCCATACTCAAGCCTTGAAGGTGAGGCCTGACAGACCACGTCATTTGCTCACTCAACCAAATTCAGCAAGCTCCATCAAATAATCATCATCCCTCTTTAACCGCCCATCAACATGAGGCAAACCCGGACGGCAGTCAAGATTCTGCCGGCTAGATTCATTCTGATGAGCCGCACCAGCTTTAGCCCAGAAAAACCAACTGATCCCATCACTTTGGCCAGCGCTTTGGGACTACTACTGCCTCTGAAAGACACGGTCAAAACACACGAGTTCAAACCGCTGTTGTTCCGGAACTTGCAACGGGGATCTGTCACGGAAGAGTATGCGAACATGAAGGCACAGGTTCCGAAGAGTTTCTACGCATCGGATGAAACACATCTGAAACTGATCGCAGCGTTGATGGCAAATCTACAGGATGCAAACGACCATTTCTCGCTTGTCCATAACCCGGGGCCACCGGCCAAAACGCATAGATCCTTGCGGGATCACGTGAGGTCTTTGACGGACGAAGCGGAATTGGTCAATCTTGTCCGGCTTCTGTTTGCCGAGAACACGCTCACGTTTCCTCTTCTCATGACGTTTCTTTTGAACAAAAACCTCAGGGATCTTTCCAAGTTGCCTTTCGACGTAAACAACATCAACAAGTCAGATTTCGTGAAGTGTGGCTGGACCAGGCTTCAGTTTACTGACCTCAAGATCATCATGCTCAAGAAATACCACGATTTGGAGCAACCCTTGGACATTATTCGTATTTTGAAAGACAACTTCAAAAGAGAGTTCAAGCCGCTCATCAAGACCAGGCTGATCCTGCCCTTTTCGGAGCGCATAGTGTGGAAATTCTACTTCGAGTATATTGGCATTGACCAGGAACAAGCGATCATCAAAAGTATGGACTCCAAGCGCTGCTCCTTCTTAATATGGGAAGCATCAAGTGTGAGCAATAGAAAGGTTTTGAGCGCTTTGATGGATCAACATAAGCTTCTCCCGCTGCAAATGATTTTCGTGAAAGTTGCGCTGAACGATCTAGTTCAGCACAAAATCAGTGAGCAGCTTGCTACGGGCCGATCTCCTGTTTTGTCTGCTTTGAAGCGAATCTCTGTGAAATTTAGAATTTACAAGTCGGGGGTTGCCGATGACGTGACGTCGCGAGCCTACGTTTTTTCGCTCATTCATACATTGGAAGATCTTCTCAAAACTCATTTCAAGGCATCAGAAGATAAGGATTCTTTGGGAAAGATTCTTGGAGCTTTGAAGGAGCAAAGATCCGAGATGATGCAGCCTGAGGTTTTGGGGTATGAGGAAAGCAGTACTGTTCTGTATGCACACTGAATAACGGAAAGAGTTTTGGGGATTCGAGCGAATAACAGAGCAAATTTCTCCACTCTTCGGTCCAATTAGGTTTACCTCATGCTGTCGCTCTTTCAGAAGTGTTCTTTCTAGTCCCTCCATCGCTCTTCATTGACAGTGCCATGGTATCGAAAGAAGATTGCAGCACTGCTGGTCAGTCTGTAAGTGTGAAAGTGGTCTTACGGTTTGATAACCGGTGATGAGGTTTATGATGTTATGAACACGATTCAAAGCGTTTGCAGCGATATCAGCCAAAGATTGAGTTCGAAACTAAACTGTTTGCGGATATGTCTCTCTCAGCATCGGTCTCGGTTGCCATCCTTGAATCTTGAATCTTCAAGCCAGTCGTTTTATGTGAGCTTTTGAGCTCATTCAAATCTGAGATTATTCACTAATCTTGTGATGACGTGTTTTTGCTCCCGAACTCCCTTTGCATGTGGTTCTCTGCGAATGTTGTGACATTCTCTATGTCACGTTTACTGATGATCTTGTCTGGTTTTATCTACGCAGGGCTACGTGATACGAGAAGCATAGCAAGTTTGAGTTCGTCTTTTGGGGATATCGAATTGGGTCTTACGCGCTCATGGTTCATGGTTTCGACGAATACCACAGGACACGAGGTTTATTCTCTCCAAGTTTGAGGTTTACCTGGAATGTAACTAAATCCGGTGGTAGTATGAACTTTGCAATCATAGAAACGATATCTTTGAAACTGAGAGGCTATCGTCGGATCTTTCCCATGATCTCAGTAATATGAACGAGGTGACAAAAAGTAAGACAAACCTTATTGACGTTGTGAAATCATCCTTATGGTTGAGATCTGCGAGGATGCCTGGTGCCTTGGACTCGCAACTAGAACGTTTCCAGAGTAGCAAAGATTATGGCACTTGAGTTTAACTTTGAGAAACCACTCTCACGTATTGGAAATCAGATCAATGGGAGTATAACTAAGCGTTGACATCAGGACTCTAGTTGACGTCACAAGCAAAAGCATGGTATTTAATTCGCTCTTAGAAATCCCTCGAATCTGATTGAGATACCCTGGAGCTGGTTAAGCTGACACAAAAAAGTTTCCAACGCGAGGTTGAAAATGATTGGGGATAGTGGGTTCCCTTAACGAGTACCGCAATTCATTGGAAATCTAATGCCTGGGCAATCGTTGATTAAATCCAATTTCAGCGTCAGAGGCTGTTTGTGTCAGTGTGTTCGTTCAACGAAAAGTTTGAAGTGCAACCCATTGAAGCACACTTTCATGATCTGGGTACAATTTTTCACTAGAATATTAGTAAAACAAGTACAATATTCTAAAGAGTCCAGGTTTTGGCCCTTAACGGGGTGAAATATTCTAGACTCTCCAAAAAGTTGAAAATTGCTCAGAATATTATAAATTCCGCGAGACATTCTTAAGAGTATTCTCATAGCCAATACCTGTAACTCACAAGCTTTTACACCAAACTGGCATTTGGGTCGGCAACAACAAACGCGTCTCATAAAGAAACTTTCTTTTTTTCGAACACCGCTAATGCCACCACAACTGGTCGATTCAAGTCCAGTTTTCTGGGATAATGAAACTAGGATCTCATTTGCCCTAAAAAGTTTAAAAGAGGGTAATATTAAGTCAGTTCGAGAAGCAGCACGCATTTTCAATGTGTCCCGCAGCACTCTTCAACGGAGGAGGAAGGCTCAAGAAATCACGTCGAAGCAGCCGAAGACCAAACAAAATTAACAAAGACTGAAGAGGAAGGTATAGCCAAATGAATCCTCTCGAAGGACTCTCGCGGTCTTGCCCCGGAGGTCAATGCTGTTCGCAAAATGGCAGATTACTTGCTCGCGTCGGGTGACTTTGAAAGTCGGTACCAATTGGTTTCCAGATTTGTGGAAAGACACCCCAATTTCGACACAGAGTACTCGAGACCCTTTGATTATCGACTGGTAAAGTTCCAAGACCCAAAGGTATTAACAGGCTGGTTTGATCTTGTGCATAGCACGATGCTTACTTATGGGATCGAGTCAAGCGATGCGTACAATGTGGACAGGCTTTCAATGGATTTAAATGCGGCAGAGAGCTGATCAGGGCCTGAAATACGGCGGAAAACACTTAATTCAGAACGGAAATCGAGAGTGGGTGAGAGCAACTGAGTGTATCAATTCCACGGGTCTGTTTTGCACCCATTTATCATTTTTAAAAGTAGGCAATCGTGGTATGCTAAGCTTGAAGAAGACTGGCGCTTGAAGTTAGTGCGAATGGTCGGAAATCCAATGATATTGCTATGCGGTGGCTCGGATAGGTTTCATCCCTCAGACAGAGTCTATAACGAAAGGCATTCATAGACTTTTGATACTGACGGACTTGATAGTCATGTGACACTAGAGTTTGAAAAATCTGAAATAAAAATAAAACAATCGCTCTATGAATGCCGCCTCACATCTCATTGTTGCAACCTCTTGATCTTTGCTGTTGGGCAGTCAAAGACAAAATATTACCAGTCGGCCAGAGAAAGCACTGGGTTTGATAGGCTCGCGGGCAATGTGCGCATCAATAAAGATGACTTTATTGCACTCCACAAACTTGCTCGGGTAGAAGCTTTTACTGCTCGAAATGTCAGGAGCAGCTTTGAATTTACCGGTTAAGTACTATTACACCCTCAGCGGGTGTTATCGAAGATCAGCATCGAGGTGAGAAACGAGGTGTCTCCAGAAAGTCATCTGACGCCACATGGATCTTTTCATCTTGCTGATGATTCGAGTACGCCTTCAAAACAAAGCTATTTGACGAGCCTTGCTTCCTCACATTACAGAGTACTAGAATCTTGTCCTGGGGATGTGGCTGGTCCGTTGAAAGCCTTTTTTGACAAATTTCAAAAGTACGCGCTTTCGCAGGGTGTCAATCGTGGACACCCAGACTAGGGCTTGTCACGTGCGCCAATACAGGGCGTGGATGTGACTGCTATTGAGAAGAGGCTTGGAGAGGCTGGGCGCGCGACCTAGTAGCTTATGTACAGGTGCGCGCCGGGTCGGCGCGTAAGAGACGCAAATTCTGCGGAAGAGCGAGAGAAGGCTTTTCTGCTCGAAGGGGAATAATTAGTTCAGTGTTAACCGGAGTGTATATTGAGCATAGAATACACTTGACAATCAACACAGGGACATTAATTTGCGATAATGGCCAAACAATTCAGCGATGTTCTCGTCACTCATGCCAGGCAGAACAAAAATAGCAATAAATCGAAAAGGCGTATAGCCGGCGCTAGTGACTCGTCTAATGAGGAATGCAACAATCCCTTTGTGGAAAATTCCGTGGACTTAGGAGATAAAAGTTCAACGCAACATAAAAACGCAAAACCACTTCTGGAATTCGTGGGACAATAGGGCATCGTAGACAGACATGTCTAAATAAAGCTCAATAAATTTTTTATGTTTTAGCGTACGTTTGCGTTTATATTCGAAGTCGAAGATATTATATTTTTACAAAATGCAGGCGGTGACCCAAATGCCAGCTTGGTGCGAAAGCTAATGAATTACGTTATCACGAAAAGTATAATATTGAAGTATAAATTTTGTAGCTTCAGGTGGAGGCCCCTATAATACAATTGATTCTTTGAAAAACAATTACCACTAAAATTAGTAATTCCTACAGTGAAACCTCGATAAGTGAGTACCGAGCTAAATGGATTAAGTGCACAAAATTACGTGTAAATAATTGCGGCAGCTCACCACAGATACTCAGAGGCTAAAGCTATGAGGAAAATATTAGGCAAAACAAAGCACTCAAAGGCAGTACAATATACACCTACACCCCTTCCGCGTATGGATGGGATCTGATCCTCAACATGACTGATTTTGCGCTTCATTTCCAAATCACGGTATACTCGCCTCATTTTCGTATAATGAGGATTTAATGTATTACTTAAGCTATAGCTTTATATTCGTCTCTTAGTTCTTTATTCAAGTGAGCCCAGCACGATCCCTTATAGCATTTAGCAGTTGTACACTATTTACCTGACTTACAAGTTTTAGTACACTGTTTTTCTTGAGGTGTAACTAGAGCCAATCTTTTAGGTTCAGATCATTTCTTTATTATTGATTCTACTATTTCTTCTTCATTACTCAATTCTAATTCTTTTTCTACTATTTCTCTCTATACATTTATTTAAAGCTGCAACAGCCTTTGTTGATTTTGATGTTGCCATTTATTTTATATAAATGGCTTCATAAACTCTAGACTCCATTGAAGGTTTTTTTTTATAGAATATATAGTTTTGCTGAGATGAGGCTTGCATAGCAGCCGAACCACAGCACCCTCCAATGTGATGCTTCTTTAAAAAAAAAAAAAATATTAGGTCTCTTTTATTTTCTTTAATATTGTCATACTGTTTATTCCTACTAATCTTTTCTTCAATATCTCGAATTCGTAAGCTATAGTATTAAGTATTCTAGATGTTTTATATCTAGCAGATCATTTGGTATACCTTTACAGTACAATTTTTTTTAAAGAAAAAGATATGTATTGAAGGATGCCGCTTACCTTAGCCGTGGGCGAAGACTATATATTCTATAGAAAACCTTAACACACTTGATTTTCCAGTTGTGTACCGCACATCCAGTTTTATGTGTTGTCGCCCGGATTTCGAACCGGGGCCTGAGGCGCAATAGGGTTAACAATTTTACTTCGTTTTCATTATTTTTATTTAAGTACTCGTATGCGTACATTTTTGGTCCTCCTATAATCATTTTATTTATTATTCCGTTTTTACTATTTTCCATGTTATCGTCTAGGGATCCTAGATTTGTGTTACAGCTTTTCTTATATTTTTCGTAGTCCACGCTACGTTTTCTTATGTATAGGCTATCTTTGTCGCTATATATTATATCTATATTTTTAAATTCTTTACATAGTTTATAAAGTCTATACCTTGATCCGCTCAATATTGATATTCCGTTTTGTGTTGCGTATACTGGGCTTTCATTTTTCTCTATAACCATTCTATCGTATAAGTTTCCGTCTAGGTTATAGAAGTATGGTTTATTTATTAGAGATTTTCCTAGATATGTTTAAAAAAAACACTTGGCATTTATTTAATTGACACTTTAGCCAAGGCAAAGAATTTGTACAGAGATTTCGTGATTTGTATTTATTGGCTAAACTAATGGCTTCACAAAACAAAACCTGAATTAAAATTTTATCTACATATGTGTGATCGTCTCGAGACTCCCATCTTACACACTAATTTTCATGATTTTACACTTCCAGGAATTCACTTCCCAAAGAAAACTACACTTTTCCTCGATATTTGGAAATTCTCGAAAAGCGAGTCAAAGTGCGCGTCTTAAGTGTATCCACTTATCGAGGTTTTCGTCTTTTCCAAGAACTCTTATCAAATGAGCCTTTCCACATTCAATGTTCATACAGCCAAGCGAGGCAACACCGTCTCTCTAGGACATCGGGTACTGCTTAAGGCACTTCTGATATCTCAGCTCAGCTGAATCGTAAACTTGTGAGTATTCGTTTGGAGCTGGGAACGATGGAGGGAAAAAGCCCAAACCCTGATCAATACGACCAGCAGTACAATTTGGAACTACTCAATAGTGATCACCACCAATAAAGAAACTCTAATCCCGATTATCCACAGCACTGGTCCGGACAACTTGATGTATTTGCACCTAGAAAGCCGCACAAAATAATAATGATTTGTTTTTCTGCCCAAGTGCACACAACCAGGATGTGGGTGAAAGGTTTGAAGACTTCAAGGCGACGACATAGATTAGTAAAAAGCGAGACATTGGCTCAATCGTGGCTCGAGTCAAAGTCCTTTTGAGCACAATCTCAGAGGGTGTTATGACTCGCAACTAAAGACCTTTTTGACTTCAACAGAAGGAGGTGAGATTCATCAGATAAAGCTTGAAAGGATATAGTGCCGGTAGTGGAGTTTAATACGGCATATGAAATGCCAGATGGATTTATATGGCAGTGAATTGAATATTCTTTCCTACAGCGAGTAGAGGTGAATTCTATAATGCACGAGCAGAAGCGTGGAAGTTGTGAAAGTGCGCTTTTTCATTGTATCCACTTATCGAGGTACTGTGTAATTAATCTCAACACTGGCCGAGTGCATCGGTGGCCGACGCGGGGGTATACAGTAAAACCTCGATAAATGAATATCGCGCTAAATGAATAACTCGATATCTGCATAAAAATACATGTAAATAATTATAGTAGCTCACCACAAATGTTCAGAGACATAAAAGATCATTAGGCGAAGCAGTGAGCTTGAGGGCAGTACATACCTGGCACTTTTTTAATTTCGATTAAATTTGGGAATTTTATTCAAATTTTAAATCAATTCTTGTGAATTTTACCGCGGCTCACATGACATTCAGGTGACATAGATCACGAACTAGTCGCGGTTTCACTCAACAATTTCCTTGACGATGAAGCATATGGTAGTCCGTCTGAGCGTTCGTTGCTGACGGAGCTATATGAAAGCTTTCTAGATTTGAAGAAAAGCTAAGCGATTGGGAAGATACTCACACTGAATAAATACAGCGGTCTAACTGGACATAAATAGAATGAGCAATGCAAAAACATGATCAAAACACTGTTTAGCATATAAAACTAGTATGCTATAATTAAATTCGATGTAAAAATTTCATTGAAATTTACTTTTTCTTTGTAGTATGTAGGCGTACCTATATTAAAACGAAAACATGGACATCTAATGATGGCTAAAAGAATTTCAATATCCTATCTTGATCAATGGAGTGGTATGCAACCAGAAAGGGTTTCTATGCAGGATACTTAGAAACAAGAATAAGAATACTAGAAATCCACTTTCTTCTCATGCTGAAATGCTTTTTGTGATGGCTACGGTAATTCATCTTGATATCTAAGCCAAAACCAATCAACTTTTATGAAAAAAAAATTCTTTGTATTTATTGGCTTCAATTAATCGGTTTACAAATTATACTGTGTTTTTTAATTAAATTTTTCCGATTTTTAGAGAGCAAAATTTTGGACAAAAAAACTAAAAATATAAATTTTTATTTACACAGGTATGATCGTCTCAAAATTCTCTATTACACCCACTAATTCTCATAATTTTATACATTTT
>JAKTWD010000890.1:0-14789 GCA_030581935.1 Metschnikowia corniflorae
GACATTTTGGCTATTCCAGCTATGCCAGCGCCGGCAGAATCTTTTTTTTCAAAACGCGGCAATATGATCACAAAGAGGAGAACCAAGTGTATACCAGCCACAATCAAAATCATGGCAGTGGTCAACGACAAAGGGAGGAAAAGAAGGCCATATGACTTTGACCCGGGTGTGGAATCTGATGATGAGAGCACTGAAAATGACGTGGAGTTATGCGACCAGGTCGCGAAAGAGACCAAGGACAATGATGATGGTGAGATAGAAGTCGACGCTGGTGAAGTCGTCGAGATCAGTTGAGTACATGAATTCTTGATGATCGGGTAGATTCACTATTTTCGAGCATCTCTATCTAAGCGCGAAACAGCTCATTTCTTCACACATCATTCAACTTGACAAAACTAAAAAACGTTCCGCTTAGATCTCTACGAACACTCAATCGAGGTAAGTAAATACTATCCATAATATCAACACATTTTCAAAATGTTAAGTGGAGAGACTGCCCACAAATAGGGTAATTTAGCTAATCACTGTATCATAGTAATGAAGATTATGGTACCGTAATATTTATGATATGGCAATTTTCGGTAGCGTGTTTCCACATTTTAAATTTGAATTTGTTGCGGTAAGATTCTAAACAAATTACGAAAAATTACGAAGAATTACGCTGAAATTTTGCAGCGATTTCGCCAGAATTACGATTTACTATTACGACGGTGATCACGATGGCTCCCAATAACGTAATTTGAAAAATAGTAGTGATGACGTTGACCTCGAATTTCGGAAATCGTAATTCTGGCGTAATCTCGGCGTAACTCGCAACGCCGATTGCCAGCCCTTTAAATTCAGTAGTTTTCAGTAAAATTTGAGGGTGAAGCTTGATTATGGCAAGATATTTCAGTACTTTTGTATAAGTCATTAAAGAAGGTTGTTTCCTGGTAGGCACTAAAGTGTAGCCTCTTTCTGCCTATATCACTTCGAAAGATCGAATCAGTGTATCACGAAACTAGGCAACGAAAGTATATGAGGGCAAGATGATGGTGCAAATATTGCGAAACCATTGCTATATTCTGATAAAACCGTAAATTGTTTTGGGAATATGGGCGTACTGAAGCTCTACTTGGATAGTTAGCGAAGAAACTCACTAGAAGGCTCTACTCTTATAAAAATCGATAGACACAAGGTGACTTCCCCATTTCGCCAAACATGTACAGTGTAGTATGGCATGTACCGTTTACGTTGATTATTTGTGAAAGACAACCCCAGCTGAGGGTTTATCAGGTGCTGCTTTATTGCAAGAAAGTTTACGTCAAATAAGTAGCAATGTAATTTTGATCGGATTTTGATGGAACTCTGTCTGAATTTTGTTCGAATGTTGTCTGAATTTCTTTTGTAAAGCATATGTTATCACATCACTCAACAATGTATATTCCCTTTCGAAAAAGCTTACCAATAGCGGTATTCGGAAAAGTTCTATTTTGAAATCTTCAAACAGCTGGGCAATCCGCTGTATCAGTTTGAGCGTTCAAGGCCCACATAAAGCACAAAAAAAAAAAAAAAAGATGGAGAATATCAAGCAGACGTACATGCTTCAGAAACGTCATCATCCACTCCTTGTTCCTCGCTGTTCGCTCCAGATCTGGCTACCATTGCAATGTTTCGAGAATCAAAAAGGTCTCGCTGCCTCAGAACTAACAAAAGCATAGTTGTGATAGGGGGTAATCGATTGCACTTCTTGGCACCATATCATCAACCATCCCATAATCCTACACTCTACATGTAGTAAAAAGCTACTAGTATATCTATCCGAAGTACCATGTATCGCAATATATTTTGAAACTGTTTTTAGCAATCACTACCGCTAGGATTGGCTCTATTGCTACAGGGTATCATCTCGCACTCGGCCGCCTTGAAGCCCAGCCACGGCTTTAACTTCAATCTCGAAAACTTGAATAATTTGAAGGCTTGACTAAAATTTAGTCAGTCATAAGAGGACAGTTTCTCATGAGTGTCCAGAAACGCCATGTATGAGAGGGGTTTTCCTTTCGCTTGCTGCATGAAGACTATTTCACAGTGAAAAAGTTGACTCCGACGACTGTGTGAATCAGGACAGCACCACACAAAAAAAGTAAAGAAGCGTGTGATAGCGGGCTCGTTCGTTTCAGGTACGATCAATACAGTGCTAATAAAAGCGGCTGAGTCGCTGGGGCTGGTTTCTGTCCTCGATTTGCAATATTCTGAAAAGATCAATTTCGTCAGGACTACAGAATGTGCATAGTCTAGTATTTGGATTTTCGATGTCTTGGCTTCCGATTGTGATGTCTGGATTTCCCTGAATCATCATCATGATTACGCTACTGTTGCGACAACTGTACGTTACGGCCCGGGGTAGGGTAACTCCTACCGTTCCACGTGGAAAAGTTTAAATAGCACTCTTTGAAAGCGATCTAGAATGGTATGGTAAAAGTGCTGAAAGTTTCTGAAAAGAAGACACCAAGACATAAAGAATAATAATCAGTGGAAAGACTTTTTAAAAGATGTACTACCAGGAATGAGTACTTCACGAAGACCTCACGGCGCTCACCACTTTAATCTCGGATCATCTGTCCCCATACTCGATACAAAGGAGAAGCAACCGATGCATTGCCTTTTCGTGGGCTGTCAGAAAAAGTCCAAGCGATGTTACATCATCTTGCAATGTGTGCACGAGCTCTCAGTTCTGGTGGGGAGATATCGGTCTTAGGTAAACGATGAACCTCAAGGCAATGCCAGCATCACGGGATACACCCCCTCCTGAATTAAGGAGATCAGAAAATTGTGAAAATTGTCTATAGCGTCAACTTAAGACTCTGGGAGGCACGACAGGGTGTCGTTTTTGCCTCCCTCCAGGTCAGAGAGCACCCAAAACTTTGTCAGACAACCTCTCTGTAGCGATAACATGTATTCAATGTGGAGTCAGAAGAAGCCGGGTCTACCCTTTGGTAGAACCCAAATCAGTAGATCCCAAAGCAGGTAGAAGCTGACGAGGGAGGGAGTGCATCACTCCTAAGCAATATGGAGGGAGGCTCCCGGGTATATTGGCGATCCCATATAGTTTTCCTTTAGTATAGTTTAGGCTACCAGAGGGAGAAAGTAAAAGTCCATGAATAGCGCCCTAAAACAGCAACTAGCAAATATTTCATCAAAGAAATCAACGATACCAAAAATGACTAAAAAAAATGCTAACGGCACGATTTAGTAGCACAAGCCGATGCAAAATCAATGTACTTCACAAAGCGCACGTGCTTTCTAAGACACGCTCTTAGGTGCAACAAAGAGGGCTTTGCTCTTGAGTTCTATGGTGGAGATGACGGCTGATTCAATGAAGTCTCGTTAATCTTCCCAACTGCTCCACATCTCGGAAACATTTGAAACATGTGAAACATCAGATGATGTGCGCGCCCTCTCAATCTCTAGAGAGATCTCCGAGGAATTCTCAATGCTTCAAGAAAAACAATGTGTGATTTCGAGCGCCTGACTCGGTCTTTTTTTTTTGTATCTGGTTCCGGCGATCACTCAAAACCTCGAGAAGACAGATTTCAGATACTTTCTCGTTTGTATTTTTGGGCTTGATCCCGGATAACTACCCCATTTGCACGTGCTTGTCGGAAGTCCTCAATTGAGGGTACACGAGGTACCCTCGGTTGAAATGAACGCACCGTATGGCCATTACAGGAGTCAGACAAAGCCATTCCACTCCTGAGGGTGAGAGAGTTGAGCTGTGCTAACTTCCCTCGGGCATGCACGGGTAGATTCTTCACAAATCTCAAGTCGACATATACGAGAGCAGAAATATGTTACTTTGAAGCCGGACAATCGATTGTTCCACGCCCACGTGAGTTTACCAGCTCGACGCTTTTCTGGAGCCTGCATTGGAGTCATCTTACGTGGTTCCAGATACGAGCCAAGAAGGTTATCAGCTCTCATAGAAGTCAAGGTTTGCGATACACACAGTGGGTTTTTCGGAAATTTGCCCGCAGGCTAGTCCCAACCGACGTTGGGAAAAATATGGAAGCAACTACGCAATTACGAATAGAAACAGCACAAAGACTTGAAGGCTCTCCATCATTCTAGTTTCGGATGTAATAATCCGCTTCATGACACTAATACCCTAGCTACACGTTTCAAGCGCCATTTGTGCCATTTGTGCCTTGAATGGGTAGATGTCGGAGGTATGCTCAAACATCTTTACAGCGAGTGCAGCTGCACGAAAGCCTGGTGGAATCAGTTAGGCATGACACTGTTCATGAAATCGAATTTGATGTTGACACCATTGAAGCATGCTTTCGTAAATATGCGCAACCTCAATTGGTACGTGGTAACTGTTTGTCGAGTTCATAGTTCGAAAGAAAGGATGCGTAATCGTGCATTCTGCTTCAATCATTTCTGAGACGCAAGTTAAAGATGTGGTTTTAGAATACTTGGGTATGAACGGACTGACACGACTTGCATCAGCGGGGAGGGTAAGGCGGAGAGAGTAAGGCCTGGGAAAGTCGGGCCCCTTCACTACTCAGTGCCTTTTCCAAGATGTATTATAGGTTTTTCTATAGCAGTATAGATTTTGTGGCTTTAAATGGGAGCCTCCTATACAACAATTGATTCTTTAAAAACAAGGACTACCCAGGTAACATGTCAGCAGCAAGTGCTTCGCAAGACCATCGATAGCGTCATATTGCTTTCGTATCACGATGGCTTCTTGTAATATTTCGTCACACCTTAGCTACCCCAAGCGTGTCGTCGACTGGAGATTCACGCCTAGCACGTCAAGCCACTTGCTTTGTTAGATGTGTCAGGAGATGCCGCTTACGACACATATATTGGATCAGGAATCTCTAGATTTGTCAGCGTGAGGGATCG
Source organism: Metschnikowia corniflorae (assembly GCA_030581935.1). NCBI lineage: Eukaryota > Fungi > Ascomycota > Pichiomycetes > Serinales > Metschnikowiaceae > Metschnikowia > Metschnikowia corniflorae. The sequence continues at coordinate 4,891 of JAKTWD010000890.1, forward strand.
ATCAGTAACAGAGACAAGAGGATCTTAGTCTTTGAACAATGTGGATCTCAGTGTTCCACTTAGTTTGACTAACGGCGACATTTGCGGGATTAGAAACTCTCTCACCTGCGGGGATCCGGAGATCCGAGCCATTCAATACATTTATGGCCTGATCAATGTCAGCTCTACTGGTGTACGCCGCCTCGCTAATTCTTCCTTTTATTCACGAAAACAATTTCGGCTGCCACGGATCAATGCGGGGAAGTCGTATCAATCTTGGAGGTCACAGTCAAATCTCTCCTGTTCCCACGGATGTCCTTAAAAATAACATGCCGAGACCGGGACCATATAACCACACCTGAACCTGAATTTGCGCTTTAGTACAGTATCAGCCAATCACATGGATCTCGCCGTCACAAAAAGCTAAAAACAGAAGCGGCGCAGCGGTTAGGAATGTATCGTATGCGCGATCGATATCCCATGACAGCTTCAAACCAGTTATCTCCGGACACAATACTAGAGAGCGAAAGAAGCGTTGAGCAGGGTTGTTCGAGAATGTCGATTCTAAGGAAATAGCAAGCTGATCACTGCGTCAAAGAGAAAAAGAAGAATTCAAAAGCGTTTTCAAACACAGTATCTCCGAATAAAGTGTGGCGGAGTGAAGAAGTGAGAATCCCTGATATGTGCTCGACGCACTCCGGCTTAAGCTTTGAAGCATGCGACAATATACAAATTGACAAAAGCACCCGGGCAGCCCGACTAGTGCGGAATTTATATTTAGTCATTTTGTTGCTTTTTGGGATTTGTGGAACTCATAGTGGCACCACTCTTCAGCGGGAGTCACAGTGACATGTGCTGGTTTGGGCACATACTGGAAAATTAATTGATTAATTAATTAGCTAATTAATTAGTGCTCGTTGTATGCACACCCGGGCGGGTTACGTAATCGAATTCCCAATGCAAAGGGATACCGGAATTAGATGATAAAAGGTTGAAGATACTAATATAGAGTATTTTGAAATGGGGTGATCTTCACGGTTTTTACGCGAGTCTGTTTCAGTATATTGTGGTGTGGCTTTTGGAAGCTCATGCTCTACATGTGTAGTATTTACATATCTGAAGCCTTGGGCCACTCTGAAGCCTTGTACCACCATGAGTGACGAGTTCCTTTTTTTAATTTTTTATTTTGACATTTCTTCCTTCACGAAAAACCTGACTAATCAGATTCTGACTCAGCAGGCGCAAGTTGGTCCTGGTTATGCACCTGTAAATATGTCTACTTTAAGCGCACTGTGGTTCGTTCACTTTCATGTGATTGACACCGCTGCCGGACCCGAAACCACTGGTGCTCGGATACGAATTTCAAGAAACTGACGTAAATGATCGGGATGGTAAGTTAAAACAAAGGGTGAATGCACTCAGACCAATCTCAATTCATGCCAACTTCGTATGTGTCTGACATGGCTGGAATGGCTGAGTCATCGTAATAATCATAAACACATAAACGCCATTAGATCAGCGGTGATGCCGAAAATTTGCAGGATTCGAGACAGTAGATGAAGATGCAGGGATTCGGGCAAGAACGTGCATATTTTCTGTGGATGCAAAATATTGACTTCTGCCGTTGCAGCGTGGACCAACGCACCAGAACCACACGTGCTTCAAGGATCAGACGTACGCCCGATACTCGGATTCCACAGTTTCCACAGTTTCCGAGCATTATCGTCTGATCCCAACACTATATAAACACGTAGTTCCCTCCATTCTTATCTTTCATTCATCATCAAACACCCAAACCCAGAAACACTCTATCGACCCCACTAACAATGAGATTCTCCAACTTTTTTGCCTTTGGCCTTGCCACCCTTGCCATTGCCTCCCCAGTTGTTGCACCAGCTGAAAGAAGAGCCCTTGAGATCGCCGAGCCTCAATTTGAGAACGTCGTTCGCGAGATTGCCGTTCGTGAACTTTCCGGATCTGTTGATGACTTGATCCAGTTGGACAAGAAAGAGGACGTTGAATTCGAGGCCAGAAGCATTGCTGGTGGAATCAGCGGTCTCAACCAGACCGTGACCCTCGTGGTTCAGGACATCGAGGACTTGCTCAAGACCATTGTGACCGACATTGCCAACGTTGCCACTTCCGTCGGAATTGACTACAAGATTATCTTGCAGAACGCTGGAATCTCTGCTACCATTAACCCCACTGGCGGTCCTCTTACGTTCACTCTTGCCGTTATTACTTTGATTGCCGACACCATCAAGGGTTTGGTTAAGTTGGCTGCCGATGCCGGAGTATCGTTCTTCGGTCTTCTCGGCCATGCTTTAAGCTCATAGGTTTCGGCACGAGGGCGGGACTCGCGTGCTATTTCGATTGTTTTTCTCCCCATGGTGTAGACGCTACCTAGACCTTGGGGTTTTTTCTTCGATATATGATCAATAAACATTAAACATTAAACATTTTGCAGTTGAAAGGCGGTAAGTGTGATTCTTTTACTGGTGCATATTTCTAGTCAATCCGTTGTTTGACGTGCTCAACATCAAACAATAACGGGGTCTTGTCGGTGTTGCGCTGAGTAATTTTGTGTAAACGGTAAGGGAAGATACACTTTTAGGTAAAGTTGTCCCGATAACGATCTACAATTACGAGGACCATCATTTTGAAAATGGTAATGTAACATAATACGTTTTTGCTTTGCGCTTTACTAAAGCAACTATTTGTGCAGCCGCTGTACTTCCAGTAATGTTGGGTTGCTTCTTGCCAAGCCATTTTACATGGGTTCCGTTGATGTAATGTAAACCGCCACAGTCATCTTCGGGTGCAAAGGACGCGTCGGAAAACGTTTCCAAACGTGATATTCTTTTGCTTTATTGTTCCTCGAGCGATCATATACTAAGTTCTGGTCAAACTTTTTGGCAATGTCGCCGATACAAAAGAATCAAGCCAGTAAAATCATATTTGGTCGGGTTCGCTGCTCTACTAGCAAGTGTATCCGCAGTCCAGTTGATGCTTCCAACCCAGACTCGTACTTGGTCTGTGTTGCTCCTTTTGGCTCACTCAATCTGCAGGTAGTTTATATAAAGTGCCTTCATTAGAGGTATTGCTCGATCCACAAGCCTTATAGCTCAACAGGACAGGATATTCCGTAGTATGAGACCATGCTCCATGAAACTCTCCACTAACTTCCTAAGGTATTTTAGTTGGGACATGACATAACCAGTTTCGTCCTTCTAAATTGGATCCCTGGGTACTCCGATACTGGGCCGAAGCACTTCAGGTCGAACACTTGTTCCAACATGTTCATTGGCGTAGAGTGCAACGATTAGCAGTCCTGCATCTGTCCATCGGATGAATACGTTTTCATTAATGTCCGAAGCTTTGAGTGCAAGATTTTCCAATGTATGCGAGAGAAATCCACTCATAACCTGATTGCGTCATACAGTAGGCCGATATTTTGAGGAGCCAGCATTTTCCATCCATCTTGTATCCCTCAGGATGTATGGCGGGAATCTCTCTTTTAGGTAATGGTGCGTTCAAATAAGCCAGTTTAATGTCTAAATGGTGTATGTGATAACCTTCACTCGTTGCTATGGCTCGTAGTGTTCGTGTAGACAGCAGTTCAACCACTGGGCAGAACTTTGTTTTTGATGCGATCCACGCCTTCTTTCTGTCGGAAGCCTTGGACATTGCATCTGTATTTGTTTTCGCTCCTTTGAGGTGAACCTCCTTGTATGTATGTACGAACTGTGTGGGTATGGTTGGCACATTTCGTGGCATAGGTGCTACCTTAAAAACTCCCATCTTTTTGAATTTCTGGATCTCCTCATCCACATCTTGTTTCCATGCAGCCTGATCAATGTTCTTTGCCCGTATGCTGTGGATTCTGTTTTTCTCATGGATTCCAGGCAACTATGATCCCGGCGTCTTGCGGATTATCGTGATTCTTTCCCAAAGTTTGAGTAATATGTATACTCATCTGGGGTTTTCAGGGTAGGTTGATTTATGACATCATCGTCAAGAGCCGAATCGCCCTCTTGTTCGTTCCTCCGTATTTGCATAGTTTTCAGAAATCGTCGTGAATATACCTATGAGTAGCCTCTGATATACTCGACGCGGTTTTAGCCGATGGTGTGGGGAGTGTAAGGACGGTGTCATCACGAGGAACATCACTTGTGGTGTCATCGTCATGCCGGTTAATTGATGTGCCCTCTTTTGGTACCAGTTCCCGCGTAAAATTAATAGTCTTGGACTCAAAGCTCCCGAAATTGAAATCCAAGGCTATCACGTATCTCTCTTCAGTAAAAAACTGATTAACCAGTGCTGTACATTTTGATCAAATATTTGGTTGCGGCCCTAAGTAGAAGTACCCGACAAACATGTGTTCATGGCCTTGAATTTTATGCTACTCGAATGCACCTCGCTTGGTTATTGAATAAAAAAGCGAGGAGAACTCATCTCACTCACGCCGCCTTCTACACAGCCTTTCGCCAATTTGCGTGTCCTGGTCGCGAGCGAAAACAAGGTGAACGATAATCTCGATTGGAAGATGGCTCTGATGAAGTTTCAGTATCAATTGTCTTCATGCATTCTCGATGATCGCAAGGTTTCTCTGTTCTTGAGTAGCTACATTTGGGTTTAAAATAGCTCATTGCTTCACAGATCACTCAAGTCGACAGTAGTATTTGTTGCGCTAAAATCTGCAGTGAAGCTTGGTCGAACATATTGTCGAAATGAGTGGATCTGTGAGGTCCCCCATACCTCTGTCGATGCAGAGTAATGAGGTTCCAGAGCTGTTCCTAGCTGAGTATGGTCGATCAGTGGTTGTGTGTGGATAGCCACTGGAGTACTCATCCCTGGCCGTGGATTGCTCACCCTTGGCCGTGGACTGCATCCGTCATCGAACTGCCCGACCATCCAATTTGCTCGTTTAGTGTGTAAGTCTCCGTCAGACGACAGTCTATATAAGGCACCCTTTCCCCGCTGGGAAAGGGTTGGCTAGTTCTTTAGTTGTTATTTAGTTGTTTAATAGGAACTCATTCCATAATGCGCAGTGGGCTCACTATCCTGAGCCTAACACATCAATAAATATTATCAGCCCATTTTCACAATACCAAGTGGAGTGCATCCCCACACATAAGAGTGGTTCAGCGATTCACTGTCTACCGTAATCCCCATGTTATGGTAATTGTCGGTAGCGTGTTTCCAGTTTTAAGATTCGATTTGAGTTGTTTTGCGGCGACTTTTGAATCCCAATGCCGTTTAGCACTTTATATATGCCTGACCCCATTTCTCGCAATTGCCTCATAGACACGCACTAAACCCAGTTTCTGTACATCGTCCTTGGTGACGAAAAAACATTCGTTCCGAGAGGCCGAGTAATCAAATCAATGTGCATATAGTCTTGCGTCATTGTCATAAATGGTAATTTAAAAAGAAGATAATTTGAATCCACTCTTTTAAGACAGACCTCCACATCTCTGAGATCTTCCGACCAAAGGCACAACAGAGAATAGGACAGAATACTTTGCTCGAAACGCTCAAAGTCCGCAGTGAGGCCCAATAGCTTTGTCTCGGAGTCCTTGGCCCTAAAGTTACGAACTCCTTTAAACCATTTTTAAGCCCCTGAAACCTGCTGCTATTCATCAACCGCTTTATATGAATGTGCACTGCATCCGCAAATGTATGGTATTTCACTTATGGAACAGCCATGGCAATAATGGATTACGCGTCTGGTCCCACAACGAGTAGGGAGTAACATATTTGAATCTATAAAACGAAGTTTCTGAGAAGAATGGAGGCTGTGTGAAATCAGACATTTGAGCTAAACCCTGATAATATTGCTAGTGCTTGTAAGCCCAAAGGCACGTTAATGCTTGTTGGACCTGAAACAGTAAACTAAACAATAAAGCTCAAGCATTACCTCCATGAAGAGTGGATCTGATAATCCTGTTTTAGAAGGCCTCTGGTAGTCTACGACCATCGAATGAGACAAATTTCACTATATTATAATACAGTTAGTACCTAGTACGTAGTATATTCATGAGAGCCATTTCCTCCCTCCTGGCGAGACAAGTGTTTCCGGCCTCGAGACGGGCCACCCAGACGAGCCGATTACACATAGGTAGCCCACTGAAATAAACCAGTTTTGTGCAAGCATATGAGAAATCCATCTTCGAAACTCCACACTCAATTATGTCTTCTTTGTATAGAATAGATATATTTGCAGAGACCAGGCCCGTATAGAAGCCGACCCACAGCAACCCTCAATGTGATATTTCTTCTAAAAAAAGTACCCATTCCCATGATCAGGCCCGCTTATTTTTGAAGGTTTGCTTTATGTCTGGGGTAGAATATCGCAGTCACACATTTTCCACTTCCTAACAACAAACCAATCTTCAATTGCCCAAAAGCGATTTCAAATCTACACCTTCCGAGATATTGAACAAGACGCTTTTTGCATCCACTTCCAGCTGTGTGCACTCCATGCGCTTCAAGAAACCCCAATCGGCAACTCGACGCGGTGCACCGGAGGTAGCCCCGAATTCCGACCGGCTCGCGGCAACAACCGTCTTATCGTAGCGCGTCGTGCAGCGAGAGAAGCAAAACAATCGAGCCTAAAACACTACAAAAGATTCAACAATTCGTTCATAAGTGTTTTTTCATAGGAGCCTCTGATGACTCCTGACTTTTTCTGATTTTTGAGCTTGCTCATTTTGTTCGGCAGAACAAAGCATGTGCACCCGTTTCAGTTTTTACTCTTTCAGTCCCCTCTTCTCGTACAGTACTTAAGGCCGGGGGTCCCCGCAGCTCGTCTTTTGCAACAATCATCGGGTGCTCTTCGTCAACAAACGTGGACACCAACACGGACATCGCCTATTCCCATATCATTTCAAAGACCAACTTCCAGCTTTCATCGAATCAAAGTAAAGGTAAAAGATAAGAAAAGCATGTCCATCAATGATCGGTACCTCGCTGCGCTCAGCACGCATCCGTTGCTCACCAAGATGATCACTTCAGGCGTGTTGTCGTCTCTAAACGAGATCATCGCCTCGGCCGCCTCCGGCCAGTATCACAAAAAACTGGTCAGAATTCTTGGAAAATCCCGCGAGGTGAGCCATCCGTTTAGCTCGAAAATCGGCCTGATGATCATATACGGGGCCTTTCTTTCCACGCCCGTGGCACACTACTACTATGGGATTTCACATAAAGTTTTCGGGGCAAGGCAGTCGCCCAGAACTAGATTGCTCCAGCTTGCAACTACTCTCGCTACATTGTCGCCGTTTTTGAGTGCGGTGTATGTGGGGTGGCTCTCCATCATCAACTCTTATCAGAGCACGGGTAAGGGCGTGCCGGGTGAGTTGAAACGAATCGCATTCGTCGTCAAAACTGGATTGAAGAACAATTTCTGGTTGGTCTACAGGACCTCGGCGGTGACCTTGCTTGTGGCACTCGCGATAGCACAGAACTTTGTTTCTCCCGAGCTCTGGGTCGTGTTCACGAACTTTGTGTTTTTTGTGGTCGGTACTATTCAAAACACGAAGATTAAGATTAGACAGCGGAACGAGAGACTCAAGAAGCTGGAGTAGGTGTGCCAGAGAGTGGTGATATGGATGTTAGACTAATGCTTTAGAATATAGACAGTTTTGAGATTTTATTCATGGTTGAAATTTGTGTCTTCGGTTTCAGAGTGCTGATTTGGGGATTGACGGTGTGTGGGACTACTGGGATCGATTTGAGATATGTGTAATTAGTTGTGACCATTATTGGTGCTGAGACTCGGGCCGCACTGATTTGGGCTTGAGAGTTAGAGATAGGTTCAGCAATACGATGGAATCAGAACCAAGAGATTGTCAACATTCTAGCATAGATCTGGTAAGAACTCGATAATGCTGAATATTTTCCAGTCGATTGATGCAACCAAAATATATCATGAATTATGCTTGTCATACCCCATATGAATGTACTGAAATTGCCTGCGGTGTAGTGATTTGCAAGGAACAAGCAAAGTACATTCGTAATTGTGCGATAAATTTGCAGCAACGAAAATGTCAAAATTAACTCATCATCTATTTTGAAAGTTTGATTACCCACACTTGTTGGCTCAAGCAGGACATACTCAGAGATATCAGTTTCGATCAATAGTCACCAACACAACTACAAATGGCATAATAGACAACATAGCAATGAGACAGCCATGCTCTTTCTTTGATGTTGATTACTTGCCTGAAAAAATAACTTTATTTGGCATTTCTTGCTGATGGCTCCGAGAGCTCGTGCACCATACAAGAACTTTTGGAAGAGTACGACCTCCATGTGACTTAAGGATGGACATATCACACGAATCTCGTTCACATGGGGGCTTTTCTTGATTTTTTTCGTGCCCACTCTAGGCTTGATGCCCTCAAGGCTTCGTCAAACTGTTTACTGTTTCGCCGTCTAGTTCTGAAGGCTATCCAAAGAGATCTGACGATCATAGAAATCGACAAATGATCCACGCATTCACCGCCTTGTGCTTGGTCTTGATAGCGACGAACTTCAAACCCCAGAAAGATGCTGACTCTCGAGCCGTCTCAATACGAAGGGTTTCACTCCATCGAACATGCCAGGATCGTCTTCGCCATCTATCTCAATCGATTTTATGAAAGCATCGTTCAGGAGATCCAAAGACTCTCTCAGTCTTCGTTTTCTTCTTTTCTGTAAATGCTCAAAATGCTCGCATACATTCATAAGAGTACTACGCCAGCAGTTTAGCCGATTTGTCGTGGAAAAAGCTTTAAGCAGAGTACCCCCGTCTTTTTAAGACCCATGAGACCTCGCAATGCATTCTAACTTAATGAAACTTGACATAATCTTGATTATTTGGCATGACTTGAAAGTCTGTAATGTGCGGACTGGTAATAATTACGTATATTTCAACGACACGATTCAGTAAAAAACGATTCCGCCTCGGACAATCTAACATTGCTATCTTGCGTTATCGCCTAGATTGGGCATTTTAAAGATCCATGGGTGGATTATTACATGTCGTGATACTCATTGATAATTGCCGTCGCCCAAGCTTGACAGTCTCGTCGAACTGTAGAGCTTTAAAGAAAAGGATAATTAGTTTGACACCCCACTTTCAGAGGTCCCAAGATGGACTGATATCAAAGACTTTCAGATTCATATGTAATGACTTGAGAATCTTCAATCATCCTGTTAATCAGCCTATATTTCATTGTACTTTCATTTGTAGATGTGGGTAATCAGGGCGAGTCACTGCTTCATTTCCAGAACTGTCGTCCATTCCTATGTGTGTTAGCTCCAGTATTGGTCCACTTTTCAACTCTGCTGTTGATGCGTTGTCATGTTTAATTTGTGTAGAGTGTTAGTCAATACCATCTCAGCGTCTCTGATACTTGCCAAACTTTCTTCTCACACTCGATTTCCGTAACAATTCTCGTATGTTTCAGGTGTAGAGTCTTGCCTTTGATCCTCCACTGTGTAGATTTCCACACTGTAAACTTCAACCACAAAACCTGCAAAAGAAAGCATATGAAACTCACCCAGGGAGAAACAAGTCTAACTGGAACATCGTTTAACGATGATTTCCGTTCAAACGAAGAGTCAAGTTAACGTGAGACATCAGATTGAATCTTCTGAAATACCAGATCGTTAATCATTCAGGAGACCCGCGAATCAGTTTCATTCCAGGCTAGAGATCTTTTAGAAGCTCAACAAATGTTGGAACTTGTGACAACTCTTGTGTTAAGTGCGTTCTCACAGGTATCTACGCGATCAGTGTTTATAGATAGTTCAGCTGTCTTGGTTTGATCAGCTTAGTCTATCTTTTAGATTGTAATTCCGTCCCAGAGGAAAACTATTTACTACGCCTCATCCGCAAATTTTTCTTGCTCCCGGATGCTCGCGGTCGTGCACTG
>JAKTWD010000891.1:0-14770 GCA_030581935.1 Metschnikowia corniflorae
GAAAGAACATACGTTCCGCTAAGATCTCCACCAAACCTTGGTGGAACACAGTATCGAAGTAATTAAATACATAAATTTATATTATCAGCACATTTTTACAGTGCTAAGTGGAGAGATCGCCCACAAATAAGAGTAATTCAACTAATCACGGTCTCTTACTAATGAAGGTTATGGTACCGTGATCACCATGTTCTGGCAATTTTCGGTAGCGTGTTTCCAACCTTTGAATTTAAATGACGGTTTCTCTGATGCGGTAAGATTACGAAGATCATCATGAAGATTTTTACGAAGAATTACGAAGCAAAACAAAAAATTACGAAAAAATTACGACACCAATCACGATTTACGATTACAATGGTGATCACGATGGTGATCACGATGATTCCCAAAGGCGTAATTTGAATCGCGGTGGTGATTACGCTGGCCTCGAAATTCAGTTTAAATTCTGGCGTGATACGCGCGTAGTTCGCAACACTGCCCCGCAACGCTCGACAGCGAGTCGATGGTCCAATTACGGCGACGATAAATTGATGTTTCAAAAAATTATTGAAGTATCGCCGCTCAGATCATATCAGTTCACTTCGCATGCTGGAAAAATCAGTGTGGGAGATGATACATCCGTGACGGCAATCTCTGCCCTGTAGACAATCAAAATTAAGACGTGGGGTCAAGAGCAAACTTAATTGTGTGACTGTGGTTGCCACCCTCGAATTTCCTCGCACGCGTGGCCTTAATTGCTCGCTCGAGTGTACTTACTAAGGGTCCCAGCTTCCGTAACTACCACACCCCGAGTCGGATTCCGCGAATGTGGCTTGCTACGCCCAACGTTGATGCACGAGAGCCACAATTATGCAGGTACTCGGCGCTCTCCGGAAAGCAATTGTGGATGACAAATACTCGCATGCATGCGCAAAACGCATTGTGCAGGTTTTTGCCATCGTAAGGATAGTCTTGTCCGTCTTCGAGATCTCAAGCATTCAGCTGACTTATTGAAGTGCTGCACCCAAATTGGGATCCACAACTTTGCCACCGATTTTTCGTACTGGAATTTTACACCTGGACTCTTACTCGAAACCAGCTCATTCCTTTTCCAATGAAAACAGAAAGCACTAGAGTCTCAAAGCTGTCAATGTCTTCAGAAGTACTTGTAGTTTGAGTGTTTCTCACAGTGAATACTCAGAAGATTCGAGAAAAAGATGCGGCTCATGCTTACAATTATACTGCATGTTCTCCCAAATTTTGCTCGGCATGCGTCTCCATTAATAACAAGTGAGCGGAGTTAAATTACCACCGCCGAAAGCAGAAAATCTCCTGGAGGTCAAGAAAGCATAAATTCCTCCCATTCTCCCCCAACTCTCAATTTTTTCATCATTCAATTCAATCGACTTGAACTTAACCCCCTCCACATATTTATCTTAAATTAAAATGACCACTACTGTTTTCATCTCCGGTGCCACTGGCTACATTGCCCAGCACATTATCAAGATTCTTCTTGCCAAGAGCTACAAAGTTGTTGGATCCGTGAGATCCACCTCGAAAGGTGAGCACCTCCAAAAATTGTTTGGATCCGACAACTTCTCTTTTGAAGTCGTGGCAGACATTGAGAAGGAGGGTGCTTTCGACGCTGCTTTGGAGAAGCACCCAGAAGTCACAGTCTTCTTGCACACTGCTTCTCCAGTCACATTCAAAGCTGATGACATTGAGAAGGAATTGCTTAACCCTGCTGTCAACGGGACTAAGAATGCTCTTCGTGCCATTAAATTGCACGGCCACAATGTCGTCAAGGTGGTTGTGACCTCGTCGTACGTCTCGCAATGGACTTACGAGAAACTCAATGACCCAAACCACACCGACACCGAGGAGTCTTGGAACCCAATTACCTGGGAAGAGGCTAAGAAGGACGCACTTCTGGGATATGCTGGTTCCAAGAAGTTTGCCGAAAAGGCTGCTTGGGACTTTGTTGCCGAGGAGAAGCCTAAGTACACCATTGCTTTCGTCAACCCCGTTTACGTGTTTGGCCCACAGGCCTTTGACTCCGAGGTCAAGCCAGAGCTCAACTTCTCCTCTGAGATTATCAACACTTTCTTGAAATTGACCCCTGAGTCCCCTGTGCCAGAGGTCAGCGGTGCTTATGTTGATGTGAGAGACGTCGCCAAGGCACACGTCGCTGCTTTCGAGAAGGACTTGTCTAACCAACGTTTGCTGTTGAAGGAGGGCTACTTCTCGGGCCAGGATGTTCTTGACATCATCAATGAGAACTTCCCATCCTTGAAAGGTAAGTTGCCAACCGGTGAGCCAGGATCTGGTGACAAGATCACCTCTAAGATCGCCAGGGTTGACAACTCTAAGACCAAGAAGATCCTTGGTGAGGAGTTCATCACCTTGAAAAAGACCATTTTCGACACCATCGACCAGATTCTTAAGGCCAGAGAGAACAACTAAATGTGATGGAGCTGGTTTTCCCTCCTAGAGTAGTTAGCTACGATTAATATATCAGATATGTTTTACTTGAATTGCGCAGATGACAGCAAATGTAGATTGAGTGTTTGAATTCGTGAATAGATCCATTGTGAATTTTCGTGAACTCTGATTTAACTGCCTCTCCGTGGCGGTACTGTGACACCGAGACTGCACCAAATCTCATTATTACGTAAAAGCCGCGATGAAGATGAGATGGTCTGAAAAGTTTGAAAAGTTCCACAGCATCAAACTTTGAATACATAGCCTTCGATAAAGTAGGGTCGGACCAAAATCTTGTCTGTATAGCGATTCTTTAACATGTTTGTCAATACAGAGTCATCTGTGCTGGAGGAACGGCTAAGAGAAACGGTTCACTATGGAGCAGTCACTGCGGTGAGGTTTCTCAATGAATCGCATCTTCTTATAGGATATGGGCCTTTCTTGAGGCTATTGTATATCGACAGAGCTTCTGGTATTGCTGACCTTATATGGCAGCATCGCATCTTTAAAAGAAACAAAATTCATTGCATTTCTGTCTCTGAGGATAAGTCCACTGTTGCCGTAGCTGGTGGTCGTTCATTTGCTTTGGTCGATCTTGCAACACAAGCTTTCAAGGAAAAAGCGATAAACGAGTGGATTGTTGCAATTGATAATACTAAATTACAAGAACTACTCATTCTTACATCGCACAATGAGGTCTTACACGTTGAGGTCTCCAACTCAGGCGATTACAGCATAGCCCAAAAGATTCACTGCAATGAAAAATCTATTCTATATAGTGGCTCAATACAGCGATGCAACAATGGACGGGTGTATGTGGCAGCTGGGACGGTGATGAGCGGTATACTTGTGTGGGATTTACATACGCGAGAAATATTGCATAATTTCACTGACCACGAAGGCTCTATTTTCGCAGTGAAGATCGATGTGGATGCCCAGTACGTCGTATCTTGTTCAGACGATCGGTCTGTCAAACTTTACTCTCTTATTTCGAGGACCTTGCTCGCTTCTGGATGGGGCCATGGCTCACGTATATGGTCGTTGCTGTTTTACGATATCACACCAAATCTGGTCAAAATTTTTAGTACAGGCGAAGACTGTTCTGCTCGTTTATGGAGCTATGACCCTAAGCAAGTTGATTTAAAGCAAATCAAATGTTTTGAGTATTGCCACGAGGGAAAACACGTTTGGAGTGGAGACGCAGATAGTCAGCAATGGCAGAGTCTAGTCACGGGCGGGGCAGACGGCAAAGTAAGGTTATTCAATATTTCCGGAGAGCTTAGTGAGTTGATTTCCTTTCAATCCGAAGATTTCCAGGAACAGCTGGGTGCACCCTTCAAATCAAAGGAGGTCATCAAGCAGTTTGTCCAGCTACCTGCTATCGGTGGCTTCGTTGTGATGACATCCTTTGGAAAGATGTATTTTCACACTCAAAAGATGGGTTGGAGTCATGTCGATTTATCCGAAGAATGCTCAAGTTTGGTACGTGAATTTTGCATTTTGCGCTCATTTCCAGCCACAAGTCATGTTGTGGTCTGCACAAGGTCTGGAGTCACCTTATTGCTCGGCTTCCTGGAGCAATCATCCAAACCAATACATTCTGAAATGATACCACTAGCCTCCTCTAGCCCCATTAAGGTGATTAATGTCTTGTCGTGTGCCTCTGCGGATCGCTTGATTCTACTTTTGGTGAGCCCTGCAGAAAAGTTTCCACTTGTGGTGAAAGAGTTTTCGGTCTTGAACGGTTCAGTGAGAGAAGAAAGCACATGTGAGCTAAAAAACCCAGACTCACGAGGCTTCGTTCCCACCTCGATTTATTTTGATGAAACTCATCGTATCTTGTTGGTGGGATCACGTCATGCGAATATAGGTGTCTACAATTTCAAGGAGAGGTCACCAAAAGCGACTTTATTGATAAGAAAAATTTGCCCTGGTGATACAGTTTCGTCGATTATGAAAGTCCAATCCACAGAGAGCCAACTCATAGTGGCTGTCACTGTGCGTGATGGATTATACATGATGGTCAAATTTAGCGCATCTGGCAACGCTTTCAATCACGAGATAATCCACCAGAACAAGTTCACTAGGGGTATTCTTGAAGGAGGTTATTATGAGGATAACGAACTTTTCTTGTATGGCTTTAGATCGGGGCTGTTTTTCGTGTGGAACGAATCTAAGCAAATAGAAGTGGAGCAAGAAGCGTGTGGAGGATCTCACAGGCAATGGGAATTTTTGAAAGAGCAAGCTAAAGACACATTGAGGTTCAGCTTTCTCAGCAACGCGTGCTTGGTAACCAAAGCGACGCGTATCCTACCAAGTATTGTCCTGGCCGGAACCCACGGTCGTGAGATTAGAAGCATCGCTCTTTGTCCGCATCATGAATCAAACGGAAGTATTTTATTTGCTCTGGCGTCGGAGGATGCATCAATCAAGGTCGGTTATATTTCGGAAGACCGCAAAATCTTTTTCAAGTGGACAATGAACAACCATGTTTCGGGATTGCAAACGGTACAATTCTTGAACCAAGATTACTTTGCAACATCTGCCGCCAATGAAGAGCTCATTCTATGGAGAATCAATCGTGAAATCACAAATAACATCGCTGTCACTGAGCAAGCCAGAATCGCCGTCAGTGACGAAAATCCAGACTTACGGGTGATGGACTTCGCTTTCATCGAGTCCGAAAATTGCATTCTCATTGCGGCCGGCTTCTCCAATTCTCAGATCAAGATCTTTCTATATGACAAGAGCAAAAACTCATTCCAGGTCATCGCGCGTGATATTTACAGCACGTTTTGCATATTGAATGTGGAATTGATCAAGACGAAAGATGGACTAATGTTGATAGTGGGTACCACCGATGGCTTCGTCACTATATGGGATGTCACACATTGTATGAGTCACGGAGATTCTTCGTCAGAGCCCATATCTGACTTGGGTGTTCCATTGATAAAACAGCAATTGCATCAGAGTGGCGTGAAAGCGTTGCTAGTTACTCCTCTTGATGAAGAGAAATGGAAAGTCGTTACAGGTGGAGATGATAACTCTTTGGTGTCTGCAAACTTGAGTGTAGCTCCACAAAGTTCTCTGCTAGAAATCGATTCCTTTGTAGAGAACGCAGCATCCGCTACGATCACGGGAATTACTCCTTTGGGTCAAGATCTGGTAGCCGTCACTTCTGTGGATCAGATTGTTAGAAGGTGGAGCTACAAATCTGGGCTAAAATGCATCTCAGCTACTTACACCACTGTTGCTGATACAGGGTGCTGCGTCAGCGGTCGATTCAACGATAAGGAATTTGTTATCGTGGGAGGGGCTGGGCTAAGTGTCTTCGACGTGTAATTGAAAGCAATGATGTTCCCTTCGTTGGAGTTAGAGACATTCAATCGGTTGAGTCGTACATGAGCGATATCTAATCTATAGTGATATCTATCAATTGCATCTCACATTAGCTAATTTGAGTATATATCGAGTTCAATTTTGACAATCGTCAGTCTTCGACTCAAATATTCAACAATCTCAAGTGGAATGTCGTGTCATTAATAGTTTGCTCTTCGTCGATAATGACTCCTTCGGCGGCTTCCGTAAACAGGGTCAAAGGTCTTTTGGTACACTTAAGAATAAGGTCCTCGTTACTTTTGATGACACTTTCGAAGTCAATTGTGTCCTTCTGCAAGTTGTACTGGACAGCAATCTCATCAGTAGCACTCAAGCCTGCCTTTTTACGCAATCTTTGGATACGATTGATCAATTCTCTGGCCAAACCTTCGCTTTGCAACTCGGGGTACGAGTTGACGTCCAAAATGATCAAAACATCCTTCTCTGATCTAGCCTCGTGACCAGAAGCAACTTCCTTTTCAGGAAGACCTCGCTGAACTTGCAAGTCTTCGCTCACCAAGTCGATTCCGTCGACAGTAAGCTTACCGGTCTTAGCAAACTCCTTCACTTCCTCAGAAGAGACCTTTGGCAAAGCAGCCTTGACCTTCTTGGCATCCTTCTTCAACTTCTTACCGAGAACTGGCCAGTCCGCAACTGCAGTGTATTCCACGCCGTACTTCTCCTCGTCAGAAGAAATGACAATAGTTCTAACATTCAACTCGGACAAGATGTACGATTTCAACGACTCAATGTCTTTGATGTAGCTGGGTTCGGAGTTCAAAATGACCAATTCTTTCAAAGGGGTCTTCAACGAAATGGTCTTCTTTTCTCTGATGTTACGTCCCAAATCGATAACCTTCTGCATTCTAGACACAGCCAATTCGATAGCGGAGTCAAACAATTCCTCCCTCACAGCTGGGTACGCCAAGAAATGAACAGAATCAATGGCCTTAGCACTAGGATTGACACTGTCTTTGATCAAATCCTCAGACTTGAAGTATAACTTCAACTTTTGGTAGATACCATCAGCCAAGAAAGGCGTAAAAGGTGCCATAAGTCTGCACAAAATGAACAATCCTTCGGCCAAAGTGTTGAGACCTTTTTTGGTATCCTGTAGGTCACCTTCGTTGTCACCCTTGATACGGCGACGGTTGAATCTAATGTACCAGTTAGTCAAGTTATCAATCAAAGCCAACAATCTTGGAACCACGGTGTAAAGCCTGTAGCTTTGCATTTCCTCGTGAATAAACTTGACCAACGACTGCACAGAGGCCATCAACCACTTGTCCATGACGTTGTCCGACACAAGAGATGGGTCGTAAACAAAGTCTGTGCCATTCTCCTTTTTGTATACATCCGCGGCGTCCTTGAAGAACTTGAAGGAGTTGTACCAAGGCAACAAGACAGACGAGACCACTTCTCTCACACCCTCTTCCTTGAACTTCAAAGTTTCTGCTCTCAAGACAGGAGAGTTGATCATGTATAATCTCAAAGCATCAGCACCATACTTCTCCAAGACGATGCTTGGGTCGGGGTAGTTCTTCAAACGCTTGGACATTTTTTTTCCGTCAGCAGCCAACACAATACCGGAAACAATGACGTTTTGGTATGGTGCAGTGTTGAACAAATGCGTTCCCAAAACTGTAAGAGTGTAGAACCAACCTCGGGTCTGGTCCAAACCTTCGGAGATGAAGTTGGCTGGGAAGGCTTTGTGGAACTCCTCCTTTCTTTCAAATGGATAATGCTGCGAAGCAAAAGGCATCGCACCAGACTCAAACCAACAGTCAAACACCTCCTCGATTCTCTTCAAATTGCCTTTTCCTTTCTTGGATGGGATCACGATATCGTCGATGCTGTCTCTATGAATATCGGTGATATCATCACGACCAGACAACTCCTTCAATTCGGCAATAGAGCCAACACATACAATCTCCTCGTAGTCCTCACTCACCCACAAAGGAAGAGGTGTTCCCCAGTATCTGTTTCTGGAGATGTTCCAGTCTCTCGCGTTGGCGATCCAATTGGAGAATCTCTTTTCCTTGATGGTGCTGGGGACCCAGTTGGTCTTGTCGACATTCTCCAACATCTGAGGGATGATCTCACCGATACGCACAAACCACGCAGGCACAGTTCTGTACAACAATGGCGTGTCAGATCTCCAGCAGAATGGGTACGAGTGATTTATCTGCGTGGCAAGCAACATCCTGCCATTTTCGGTCAACTTCTTGATAATCAATTTGTCGGCGTCCTTCACGTAGATTCCTGTGAACTCCGGCACTTCTGCGGTGAACTTTCCGTTGTCGTCCACTGGATTTGGAGGTGTTCTGTACTCGTTGATAATACCAGCCTCGGTTGCTGCGGCGAAATCGGCCTCACCAAAAGCTGGCGACTGGTGGACAATTCCAGTACCAGAATCATCCGTAACGTAATCAGCAATGATCACGCGGAACCCATAATCTTTGAACTGCTCGTAAAAGTAGTCGAACAAAGGCACATACTGGACGCCCTCCAAAGTCTTACCCTTGAACTTGTCCACCACCTTGTACTTGGCAGCAGCAGGCTTCTTGTACAATGTCTTGATCAAGTTCTCGAGCAAGATGTAGTGCCTCTGCTTCTCCTCGTCGAAGATCTTCACGTACTCAAGCTCAGGATGTACAGCAAGCGCAATATTAGAGGGCAAGGTCCATGGGGTCGTGGTCCACGCTACCAACCAGGTGTTCTCGTCATCCTTCAAAGGAAATCCAATGGTGACAGCTGGATCGTTCACATCCTTATAGTTCTGCTGAGCCTCGAAGTTCGATAAGGGCGTGGTGCACCCAGTCGAGTATGGCATCACACGCAAGCCACGGTACACGGAGTTCTTGTCAAACAACTGCTTGAATGCCCACCAAACGGACTCCATGAATTCGGGGTATAAGGTCTTGTAGTCGTTGTCCATGTCGATCCAACGGCCAAGTCTGCGAATTGTTCTTCTCCATTCGTCGGCATACCGCATAACAATCGAGCGGCACTCGGAATTATACTTGTCAATGCCCATGTTCATCACATCCTCCTTTCCAGTAATGCCCAATTTTTTGTCAATCTCGTGCTCGACAGGCAATCCATGCGTGTCCCACCCAAATCTTCTCTCCACGTGGTAGCCGTTCATTGTCGCATACCGAGGGATAATATCCTTGACGGTGGAGGCCAACAAATGCCCGTAATGGGGTGTACCAGTGGCAAATGGAGGGCCATCGAAAAAGGCGAAGCGAGGGTACTCTTTAGTTAACTCAAGCGTCTTGTCGAAAGCTTTGAGCTCGTCCCATTGCGCAATCACCTTCTCTTCCTCTTTAGGGAAATTGAAGAAAGCGGCCGACTCTTCTGCCATGATGTGTGGTCTGCGAAAGGTCTTGCTTTTGTCAGATCGGGAAAGCCAGACTTCGAATGGAATTTTTTCGATTGATTACTCACTTTTTAATGGTGCACGGGTGTGACTAGTCTCCAAGATATGGCTGAGTCAAAATTTGGAACCATTGCGATTTGTTCTTAAACATTGAGTCCTCAAAGGTAGCTACACCAATTCTCACACTTTGCAGCCCACGAATAAATTCTCGTGAACTATTGAACCTAACAGGAAAAATAGACAGAATTTTGATTTGACGCTAGATTTATCACAGAACCCAGCTTGTTCTTTCCATGTACATGAATGTGCAATCGCCCATAGTATGCAAAGTAATCCTGCAAGATTCATTTGGTCGGTGCGCACATCCTCCTGGTAATTCTTGCATTTCTCAAATTTATGTAGGGCTTTGCAGAGGTCCATGAATCATGCCTTCGACGTGTCTCTCTTACATCTGCAGCTCTTACGATGCTTTTCAAATACTATTCCTGATCGAATGATGATCGCTCTTTCGGGTGGTGTGGACTCCATGTGTCTTGCTTATCTACTAGCGCAATACAAGAAGCAGAAGAAGCCACAAATGCTACTTTCTGCGGTAACGATAGATCATGGATTCCGAACAGAATCTGCCTCAGAGGCCGCAAAAGTAGGTGATATCGTTCGTGAATGGGGCATTTCTCACACGGTTGAGAAACTCAAGTACGACAAGGATGTTCAATTGATATCGAACTTTGAAGAAGTCGCTCGCAAGTTGCGCTACGAAGTTTTCCGGGAAAAATGCGTGGATCAGAATATCACATCTTTGCTTGTAGCACATACCAGAGATGACCAGCTCGAGACCTTTCTCCAAAGGCTACAGATGAACTCAACCATGTTTGGTTTGCTTGGGTTGCAGGAAAGAGCACCCCTTCCTGTGACTCAGACTTCGCCAGATGAAACAGACAGAATACAGGTGTATCGGCCGCTAATCCAATACACAAAATTGGATATCCGGCAGATCTGTAAGCTTGAGTCTGTTCCGTGGTTTGAGGATGCCTCCAATCAAGATGTACATCTCACCCAGCGTAATCTCATCCGGTACATTATCAACGAATATGTGCCACAGATGATAAAGTCTAGGCCAGAGCTTAGAAGCCTCACTCGTTGCTCTTTGAATTCGTCTTTTCATGATGTGCAAAAGAGAGTAGAATCGTACGAGGTACAAATTCGGGAGTTGGACCTGTTCATCAAGTCCCGAGGCTTAAGATTCGATGAAGAGAATGTCTCAATCAACTTTTCTGTGCCCATTGACTTTCTACTGAGCTTGCAGCAGCCTGTGTTTGCAAGGTGGCTATTCAAACTAGTCCATCCAGTTTCCTCCTCAAAGCATTTCCACTGGTCATATGCAAAACTTGAGCGGCAGGCAATGCCCCGCCTTTGGGCATGGCTTCAGATTCCCGATCAAGCCCTACATATGACGTATCTCAACGTGAGCTTTATTTGCCGATCTGTACATGACCAAATCGACTTCTTTATAACCAGGCAAGTGCCCCAGCGCAGGGTCGTTCGTGATTATACTTTGGATTTGAAGGCTGGGGACACCTCGTGGCACTTGTTTGATCGAATATGGTGGTTAAAGATCGAAGGTTGCGAAAAGAGTATCACTATACGATATTCGGATACTTCAATGTGTAAGAAGATCGAGGAAGCATTCCCGGGATGTCAGAAACCACCTCTTAATGTTCCCGTAATTCTTAACCATGTGGGAGATGTGCTAGGTGTTCCCACCATGGGTTTACAAAAGGCAGGATTATCTGCTCGTTTCAAGCTCAAGAGTGCGTTGTGACTACTTAAATGGAGACCATTGCTGGCCTGGATAACTTTGCAGTGCAATTCCCTGTATGTAATTTCCTAAATTATTTTCAATAGATACATTCCCTTGATTATTGCATTTGGCTTTGGCTTGTGCTTAGGGCGCATTGCTGTCGGAACAAGTGCCCCATTGTCGATGAAATCGACATTTTTTTCATCCCAGAATAGAGGAAAAATGTTGAAATGACTGCATCACTCACTATTCAGGGGAAGTAGGGTACTTTGTGGCTCAGCAAATTTAAGACAACAGCTGAAAATCAGGAGAGAGTTTGCAACCACGAAGGTATATGTGTCAACCTGCATGATTTCAAAAATGAAATTTCAACCCATAAAAATCCAGATCTACTCTATTACACATGAGCTGAGAGTATCGGTTATTTAAATTATTCTTTTCTGCGCCGCAAATACCAGATTATAATATATCGCCATTTATGCTCGACACGATTCAAAAATTGTTTTGCACCACAGCTAACCTGACGAAGGATGAGCGTGCGAAATTGGCCTTTGCCTCTGGTGTCCAAAACTGATGTAAAAACTTTCATGTATTTGGGCAAGAAGACTGAAAAAGAAGACTTCTAGATTTTGACTCATTTTAGTCACATGGAATACCTCTTCTTGTGAATTTAACAATTTTTTGGGTTGTTCTCTCTCACATTCTTCATGGTTCTCAAGCTGTCACTGCACGAGTTCTTCACGAGACTGACAAGACCGGTCGCGCAACGCCTTGAAAACTACAATACCAAACACCACTGACGACAGAAGTCAATTATAATCGTCATTTAATTGACATTGGCGCACCAATTACACAGTAAAAAGACACAAGATCTTGCTTCAATTCTTGCTTAGTTTATGCTGTCCTTCAACAACCAGCTGGCAATGGCTACGCCGAGAGCAGGAGGGCTCCACACGGGTCCAGGTGAAACGCCTAGGCCTCGTGCCGGTAGGTCTAGATACGGCAACCTTCTGGCGCAAAAGTTCCAGGTAGCACACCAGCAGGTCAATCTTGATATCGACTTCTGCAAAAAGCGCGTGGTAGGATACACAGAACTTTCTATAGTGCCCACGTCTACGTCACTTCGAATCATCAAACTAGATGCGCGAGCCATGTCGATTAAGAAAGTAACTGTGAATGGGTCTGAACTCACAGATTATGCCTTTGAAGATCTTCTATATATCAACGATCCAAGAACATTTGAAGAATGCGCCAAGTCGCGGCTTCCCAATATTTGGGACGAGTATTCGTCGGAGTTTTCCATCCATCAACATCATCTCGTGCGGCAGAAACTCAGCTACATATTCGGCCATATAGACGACGACCCGAGCATTTTCGGGGAGAAAGTTGAAAGTCTAAACACAGAAGAACTCACCATTTTGCTTCCCGAGAGTTTAAAGTTGCACCCTGCAGATGCTAGCATGCTTCAGCAAACACCATCCTCTACAGTCCCCACCACAAGCCTTACCCCCCTGCATTTTCGGTATAAAAACGGTGGAAACGATGCATACAATCCAATCCAAGTTGGTATCGAATATGAGCTCATAAACCCTAAGGACGGACTCAATTTCGTGTGTAATCCTGCCACGGATAAACGCATGTGGCATGTATACACCAGTAATTCAGAGCACAATGTGTCTGCATCTTCATGGGTTCCATGCATTGATGGCCTTCTAGAAAGGAGTATTTGGTCATTTGAGCTCAGCATACCTCGTTCCGTACGAGATATTGGCAAAGCTACGGTAGATGCCTCAGGCTCGCTTGGATTAAATTCTATGGATGCTGAGAACCAGAAGGACAATGTAAACGAGGATACTGAAATGAATAGTGCTAATGACCTGAGTGATTCCGATGTGGACGTTATAATCGATGAGGAGGATGACGACAGAGACAATCTAGATTTGTTTGTATGCTCAGGTGATTTCAGCAACACCAAAGAGGCCCCTCATCCCACCGAAATTTCGAAAAAGCTCGTGTCTTGGTCTGTCTTTAACCCTGTCTGTGCTCACCACATCGGATGGACCGTGGGCGCCTATCAGAGCTTCGAGTTGTCGGATTTCAGCGACGGTTTATCCAAACTTCCTGAGCTGGAAGAAGAGTTTGCAGAGATGGAAAAAGACGAGACAAGCTCCTCTGTATCTTTGTTCTACCTTCCAGGGCAAGAAGTTGCCGTAAAAAACACTTGCATATTCGCGCAAAGGGCCCTCGACTTTTTCCTGAAGGAGTATGGATCCTACCCGTTCAGCTCCTATGGCATTGCATTTGTACAGGGGCCTCGCTATTCCAGAAACAATTTCGCTGGTTTGTCTCTTATAAGTGCTGACCTTCTATATCCACCGACAATCATAGAGCCCATGTTCACCACCACGGAAGAAATTCTCGAGTGCATCGCAGCACAATGGTCTGGTATCGGTATTGTTCCCTTGACATTTAACGACTTGTGGTGCACAATTGGAATTGCCAAATACATGGCATTTCAATTCACCAAAACGCTCGTTGGTTTAAATGAATTCAAGTATCAGATCAAAAGAAAAATGAGTGCAATAGTTGAGCAAGATATAGGCCAGCGTCCACTCGGCCTCCAGGCATTTCAAGCCCCTATTTCAGAAGCCAGTTTCAATTTTATTCGATTGAAAGCTCCCATAATCTTGTTCATTCTTGATCGCCGAATGACGAAAACTGATAAATCATTTGGTTTCACCCGTGTCTTGCCTAAATTGTTTTTACAGGCCATGTCTGGAGATCTCCCGAACGGTGCCTTGTCAACGCTGCACTTCCAATATGTTTGCGAAAAGGTGAACCGAAACAGGCTAGAATCGTTCTTCAAGCAGTGGGTGTTTGGCGTGGGCACGCCTATTTTCAACATCACTCAAAAGTTCAATAAGAAACGGTCACTCATTGAGGTTGTCATTCGACAAAGTCAATTGCAGCAAGCAAGGGCGCCTCACCCGAAGTCTGAAACTTTCGTGAGAGACGCTGTTGCGCTACTCAATCAGGAACAAACTTTTCCCGTTCAACAAACTTTCTTGGGGCCCATGACAATAAGAGTACACGAGGCAGATGGTACACCCTACGAACATATTGTTGACATCAAGGATAAGGTTGTGAAGTTTGACGTCCAGTACAACACAAAATTCAAGAGACTCAAGAAGAACAAGGACGAGGTTGGAGAGGGTGCCCTGGTTTTCTCAAAATTGGGGGACGTGCTTCAAGATGAAAGGGAAATGAAAAAATGGAATTTTGAAGAATGGCCCAAGAGGGACGAAGACTTTTTAGACCCATTTGAGTGGCTACGAGTAGATACTGATTTCGAATGGGTTGCGACATTCAATCTCAAACAGCCAGACTACATGTATGGTTCTCAACTTCAACAAGATCGGGACATTGAAGCCCAAATTGGAGCGTGCGAGTTTTTTGGCGATCAAGAGAAGCCCACTATCGTTCACTGTACTGTTTTAACACGTGCATTGATAGACAACAGGTACTTCTATGGGGTTCGAATAGCAGCTGCAAAAGCGTTAGCAAATATGTCGAGAGCCTCGAACAACTTCATTGGCCTTGAGTACTTGACACAAGCATTCAAGCATCTATACTGCTTCGAGAAAAGCTCTATCCCGAAAGGCAACAACTTTCAAGAGATCGGTGAATTCTTCGTCCAAAGAGAACTTCCGGGTATACTTCTGGGTGTGAAAGACGAGAATGGAAACTCA
>JAKTWD010000892.1:0-14702 GCA_030581935.1 Metschnikowia corniflorae
TCCAAATCACACATTTCGGCAGCCATTCCAGAAGCAGAGCAGTGCCAGGTGGAATTTTGAAGACACTCACGTGATCACACTTGAAAAGAGTGTTCGATATCAACATTTCTTTCGGAAAGTCTGTGTTCTGATAATTTGAAATCAAATTCAATTAAAATATTCCTTGGAAGATGACTTGCGGTGTATTTAACGGGTGTCAAACGATTTTACACAATGCAATTTGTATAGAGGTTGATCGAAATTTGCCTCTGTTTGCTTCCTGTTATCGAATGGAGGAAGATGATGTGACGTGTTTGAAGTTATAATTAGTGAGAGGCCGTCTAGGGCATGTCGTAGCATTGCGCGGAAGTTTGCACCCACAAGCTGGACGGAATATTGTGGGGAATCGGAGATGAGAGCAATTATTTTGTGGAAAGATGCTTGTGAATAATATCAAGAGGGCTAAAGCTGCTGGAGAATAGGAAATGTTTTCTGCGAAGCTTTAATTGAAAACTCTATGCTCTTTATGATAGGCGAAAGAAGACTGGGTTCACCGGTATCACTGAGATCACATATACAAACATCAAGATTTTTACGGTAGGACGTTATGTGCTGAAGAGCATGATCAGCTCCCAACTTCCATACCATTTGATCGTTGCTTATCGTCACACATGCTGGTAGTGAGTTCTGTCAGCGGACATTTTGCGCCTTATTCCCGAATTGACTCCTTCTGTAATTAGAAAAAATATAAATGTTTTGGCGACACGAGTGCCTGACAAATCTAATAAGTCATGAAAATTCACAAAAGCGAATACAACCTTTCCGACTTATCTATCCGATTCGGGTTGCTTTTACTTGAATGATGATTCTCAGGAATTACACCTGAGTATTTTCCGAGGATCTTGCGGTGGCTTTTCTAGTATCACGCTCTTTTGACTACGTCTGGATCAGTCACTTTGAAAAAATCCGTTGAACGACGGGCTGCTCTAGAATTTTATCAAAAATGGATCACCCATCCGATTATGAGCAGCCTGACAGTGTAGAGTTCATGTATTAGAAGCACACTTTCATCCACTTTGGGGAGGCTTCGGTGTGCTTCAAATAACTTATAGCAGTGGGTAAATCGGGTTAGTATTATAATCTATATTTTCTCAGTTGAACCTCATTTTGCAAAGCTACAAAAACTAGTGATCTCATAGACTATATTATCATCTGCATCATAGTACTGCTCAGTTCCTGGTATGTGAATTCCTTCATATGTACATGTCCCTTTCCCCATCTTCCCGCCCTAGTATATCATCCACTACTATTGTAGCAATCCTTTAGCCCCATTCTTTCCTAATATCCTCTTCTCTTGGCGTCGGTGATCTGTGACATCAAATCGGAGAAGCCCAGAGCAAAATGCTTCTTCCACCAGGCGCTCTTCTTCATTTTACGAAACTTGGCCGGACGAATGTACCGTTTTTGGTTGTGCCATTTCAGGCGAATATCATTCAGTCTTATGGCATATTGAACACCTCTGAGCGCAAGCCCAACATTTTGGAACCGAACATCTACAGTCCTACCCAGCGCTGGGCCATATATACTGATAGCGTTGGCGGCTTCACGGGGGTCTTTAACACTGTTCCCAAACGCATATTCGTCATATTTGCCTTTCGATCCTTGCGTGTCTCGAAGGCTGGGCGAGTTCGCAATCAACTCGTCAATATCAAAGACAGTAGAAGCGTTGCGAGGCGCAGAGGTAGCCAAATCCTTCAATTCCGTGAACGGGTCCTGATTCGCTTTCTTCGAAAGAAATCGAAGAAATGGTGAGCGAATTTGGCTAGAAAGACGCAAGCTTTTAGCTGTTCTGGTAAACATGTTTATGGTATTATTGGTGATATGATATCTGGTTATATAACAGAGCAAAGGCTGAAAAGATTTGTCGCGCTAGGTGGTCTCAAGTAACTGCATACACGGAAACTCTACTGCATACTTATTATCAGTTACCGGGCTGATAAAATGTTATTGATTGGCCCCGGAATGCAAAGTCGGAGCAAGTTTATTCAATGTAAGCTAGTGATGTTTTCCTAAAAATGAATGCAACTCGTCGCTAGAAAGCTCGCACTTTTCATGAAGCGCGTATCTCTCGTCATTGGTACGGCCACTACCAAGTCCTCCGTGTCGTTATGTGTCCATAATCATTGTGTTCGTACTGTTTATTATCCCGTTGATGAACGCTCTTGGAAAACGATCAACCAGTAAACCCCTACAAACAGCATGCTATATATGCTTTCTTTGTGCACTGCTCATCATCGCCCAGTACACACTCCCGTCCCGATTCTTTCCCGTCATTAATTCTTCTTGAATCCGATCTTCTTCAAATTTTTCTTGTCCTTCTTTGCGTCTGGCTTACTGCTGTTGCCGCCAGTGTTGATGCCACTGTTGTTTCCATTATTGTAGGCCTTGTGGACTCTGGGCTCCAACAAAATCACGTTGTTCTTGATCACCATTTCGCGCGTTTCCAACGCCCGCTGCTGGTCATCTTTGCTCTTGAAGTCGCACAACGCAGTCTTGTTGGTCTTCTTAAAGTATTTGATGTCGCCGAACTGCTTGATAATGGCAGCCTTCAACTCGTCCTCCTCAACATCGACGTTCTTGATGTAAATGGGGTTCCACTCTTCCTTCTTGTGCTTACCGTTAAAGGGAGCTGCCTGAGTGGGCGACGCGGCTTTCTTCGCTGCAAGGCCAGGCGATGC
Source organism: Metschnikowia corniflorae (assembly GCA_030581935.1). Lineage (NCBI taxonomy): Eukaryota > Fungi > Ascomycota > Pichiomycetes > Serinales > Metschnikowiaceae > Metschnikowia > Metschnikowia corniflorae. Next base: position 2,718 of record JAKTWD010000892.1, read on the forward strand.
CGCAGATGTTTTGGCGGCAACTGGTGGTACGACTGCCGCGGACTTGCCGGCGGTCTTGAGGCCAGTTGCAGCCAAGTTAGCCCAGGTAGGTTTCTGAGCCGGGGCTGCAGGCGCTGCAGGCTCCTCAACGGGAGGCTTTTCCGGAGCTTTTTCAGGGGAGGTTTGGCCAACAGGCTGAAAGCTTTCAATCAGGTTAGCCTCGCTAGTCTCTTCGATTGTCGAAGTTTGGCCATTGGAAGCCACAGGTTCAGCTGCAGACGCAGGCTCAGTTTCAGTTTCAGGAACAGATGTCTTTGGCTCCGATTCTTTGATCTCGCTAGCGGGTTCAGGCACACTTTCGTTGATTTCTTTCTTTGACTCTTCCGTGAGTTCGGTCTTTGGGGTAGCAGCCTGTTTCTCCTCGATGACACGCGTCTGGGTCTGATTGAATTCCGCGCTTAAGTCCACAAACTTCAACACATCATTCGCAATGTCATACACGGTCTTTCCAGTGGGTTTTAAAACAAAAGTCTGAGTGAACTGCCAGAGAGGAGATGATCTTTGTTTCCAGGATCCCGACACAACAATAAGAATCAGGTCACCCACAGATTTTTGAAAAGTTGCCAGTTCGACGACGATCTTACTTTTCGGCTCAGCATCAGCCTCAAAAAGCGCACGGATGGCGTCCTTTCCGTGGGCCACACGCACGGTTTTCACAGCTTTTCCCTCCGCATCTGTTTCGGGGGTCTCGCTGGGAAATTCCTCATGCAGAACCGCAGCAGCGGCGGCATTGTAGAAGGCGTAAAGCGAAGTCTTGTCTCCCGTGTAGCTGCCATAGTATTTCTGCAAAAATAACCAACCAATAGCGTCTATAGAGTGTTCGGCAGCAGGGCTGGCAGACGTGCCTTGTTGCGTACCGTTTACATCGGCCTTCGCTGGTTTCGCTGTGGAAATAGCAGACGATGCAGGTGCGGTTGCTTGTGGCATGCTTAATAAAACCGAATCAAATCAAAGAGTGATTTCACTGAACTAGAGATAGCCTTGAGGCAGTTTAGAGAGGTGGAATGAGTGGCAGATGGCCGACCGTTTCGCTCACGAGTGCGAAAAGAAACGGGTGTCTGTGTGCAGGGCGCTTCATTTGTTTTTCCAATACGAGTATTTTCCAATAGCACGACGTTCTGAATAAAAGAAACTCAGTATGAGCTCTTACTCATTTATGAAGTTTTTAAGCTTTTGCAGCATCATGTGAAGTATCAAGTCACTGAACGGATGTGTTGTGCTCTGCTGTGCGATTCGATCGAATTTAGGTGATCCGTGCTCGCGTGGGTCATGAACAGCGTAAATCGAGCCAAACCCAAAACGAAAAAGAGTGGTGGTCTCGCGTAACTTTGGTTTGTGACATTGTTATCGAAATTTGCCCAAATCGCTTCTGATTTAATTACGGTGTTTGTTCTGTTGCATCGCAATCAATAAATAAAAAGCGTCAGGAAAGCATTGTCATTGACAACGGTACATAGAATTTAGTTGTGATGGATGTCGCCACACCGACTTTACAGACAGAATTCGCAAACTCCTAGAAAAACAAGTTTAATTTTAAAGTCGAAAACCAAAAATCGTTACCAGCTGATTTGTATATCTCTGAATATAGAGAATCTGCGCATGGAAGTTGTGGGTGTCCACACCTGGAATGTGGTTACGACGTCTCATGGTTTTTTTCTATAGCGATATAGTTTTTTTATCGGCGGACTTAGTCCAAAAATTCTTTCCGCAATATGATGTTTCTTCCAAAAAAAAAATACCAACTTTGAGGAGGCAACATCAATTTGGGTTGAGCGTGCAGGTTTCAAAATTGTTGTAGGTGTGTAAGCGCATGTGTCTTGTGTGCATACCTGCCTGTGGAAAGTCGGTGGTGTAGCGACCTAATCTCGACTAGGTTATTATATGCCCTGGAAAGCTGTGTGAAGTTCCTCTCTGTTTAAGTGTAGCTCAATTTACTGGTCTTTCGATTTAGGGAAAGGGGCCTGGGCTAGGCACGAGCTGAACTCGGGCAAGGAGTGGGGCACACACCGGATCATAGGTGGACCCTCTATTGTCCATGTCTGCCCATTTTCCGTGTAGAATAGACCCTCCTATCCGGGTGGAGTAGATAATCCCTTATACATGTGGGGGTAGACATTGTCAAAAGCCGGGTCTGTTTCATTAGTCTGTTGAACTATAAATAGGTCTAGGCCTGACCCGTAGTATGAGTTGAAGGCAGGCAAGCTCTTATAATATAGAAGTGGACGCAAGTTCAGTACAACTACTAACCGAACCACTACAAAGCCGAGGTCGCCTTGTAACAAATCACAAGAGAACCATTTAAGATGAGATGAGCGGCCTAATCCGAACAAGAGGCTATTTACCTCTTGATCTTTCATTTCGAAGTATGAATCTTTGTCATCAAAATGGATACTAGTCTCACCACCCTACTCTTCCACAAGGCCGTGACTCATCAAATACATGACTTTGATAATGTCTGCAAAGCAACAGCAGAGAAGCACGATTATCTTCGTTACTCTACTAAATTATGATTGGATCTACTCAAAACATTCATGCGCTCGTGATCTTTCCGCCCGGTCATCAGTATCTATCTGACTAATAGCACCAGTGAGTAGCACCTCATTACTCTATACATCCTGTGCATCATGCACTTAATTGCCCGTTTCGCGCAACAACTCCTCCAAGACCTTGTTCTCTGCCTCGGTCTTGTCGTTCAACCCGTTGAAAGTCTTGATTCCCATGCGGCGCAACACTGAAATGGTGGTATCGCGTGCAAAGCCCATGTTTTCGAATTGGCTCACGATCGAATCGTCGATACCGTACAAGGCGCTGTCGCTTAGTTTGGCAGCGCCTCCATGTTCGGATTCGCCCGCGTACACTTTAGTCCAATACGCTGCGGTCTCCTCAAACCCCTTTTTGTTTCCAATGTAATGCTTAGCTACCTCTGCATCTTGAGGGTCGTTTGGCTCGGGAGACTGTAACAATGACTGCAACGATATCAACGACGATTTGAGTGTCAAAATCGGAGTCCAGGCGTCCTTTAAGATGTCGAGACATATTGCCCCGGTTACAGAAGAGATATTTGGATGGTAGATTTTGGTTAAAAACTTCATGATTGGCGGCTTGAACGGGTACTCATTTGGGATCTTGATGTCAACCTTGAACACACCATTTTCGTATGGAGTGCCCGGAGGTCCCTGAAAAAAACCAGCCAAATGAGTTAAGTCCAGCTCGTTGACAAGATCGAGAGACACTCCAGATTTCGTGTCCTGCCTGCATTCTTCGAGTTCCTTGGCAATTCGTTTCACTCTAGACATTTTAGAGAAACAGTGAAGTCTTCGAAGTAGACTCTATGGTATCAATCCGGGCTGTTTGTGAAGCTGCGGTATCCGTTACACGCAGGCACGGCACGATCTGGTAGTTATAGGTGATTACTAAACTTGGAACAAGTTTTACCCAAGTCACGAAAATAGTCACCCAAAAATGATATTGATGATGTTGCAAAGAGAATGTAACACCTGACAAATGTGTCTGTAAGTTCGAAAAATGCAATATGTTTGCAGTATCATTCACAATTATATACAGGTAATATACATTATCATAAACCCGATTTGGGCAATGCTGTCGAATCGAACGAGATGAGAATACCAGCTCTTGCTTTCATCAATGTATTTCGCTTCGAAATTCAACACATCGATGACTTCGCCGCACTTGTGAACTGCTAATACAAGTAATGGCTGTGGCCACAACAGCTGCCGCAAAATTTCGTGCTGAGTCATCGGAGTAGTTGGAATTGCCCGTTGCAACGATTTAAGCATGCACAATCTTGGCCAAGGTGTCAAAAATACCTTTCATCTCTGGAGACGCACTTTTCACAAACGGCCTACTAAAAAACTGGTATTTGTCCTTGCTTGTCAATTCAGTCAAGAGTACTGAAAGCCCCCACGGGTGTGGTTTGTTCACCAAGTGCCTCTCGAGAAGAACCCTCACTAGAATCTCTTGAATATCCTCGCCAATTTCCTTTGAGTTCCATAAGGACTCAGTTAAGAATACGTGAGCCAAGAGGCCGATAAACCACTGTGTATGAAAATTAGGTGCGCGAAGCTGGTTGGCGATTGCATCAATAAGGTGGTATTGAAATTCGATGCACCCTTGATTCAAGAGATCGATGATCATCGATGCGTGGGAGGACTTGGAATTGAAGCCATGGCTATCTCTTGGTGACCTGTCCTCCATCGCAGAGATACCAACGTGCAAGACCAAGGCATTGATGAGCTTTGTATTGAAGTTCACAGTTTCAAAGCCGAAGCATGTGACTTCTTTTGCGTAGCTCAACTTGAGTCCATTGTAGATTGTACGCAACAAAGCTGGCGCAGGAATCCGGATGAAATTTTCCACCAGCTTTTTCAACCCAGCTTTACCCAAATCCTCAATTGGCGCGTAATTGACGCTAGGTGCTTCAGTGCAGAATGGCAAGTCTGTGATGTCCATCGCAATGGAGTAAGGGTTTGGCGCAAGAGTACTCCGAGAGGTTGCCGAAAGAATGATATTTTTCGCTTGAATGTAAGTCGATGGCACAGCTGTCACCAACTGGTAGTGGCAAGCAATCAAGAACTCGGGCGCATCGTGAGCCAATGCAACGAAAACTCTGTTGATGGCCTTGAATATGACATTAATGACATCGTGATGCACCAGCTTATCCTTGGAATAAATAGTTTGAAATTTCAAAAGTGAGGAAAAAAGCTTAACTGCAATGCTGTACCCAGCCTGGTCTTGCAACTCAAGTATTTTTGGCAAGAACATTCTGTGCGAAATTAACGATATCCAAGCGAATGTGAACCCTGGGTAAATGATAGGCTGTAAGGAGTCAAACACTTCACCAAGCGCAGAATAGAACTGATTGTCCAAATGGATTGTGGCTTTGCTGTCGACTGCCGACGCTTCGCTCCATGCGCATAGTAGAGATGAGAGCAACTTGAAATAGGCCCTCTCATTCCAGGTGGATTTAGAGCCTTCGTGTTCATTCGCAAGTACCAAAACCAAAATGCCAAAAATAGTTTTCATGTACTCCGTGGCTTCCGTCGTGCTGCTTTTGCTGAATTTGAGGAGTATTCTTGTAATCAAGAGAGACAAGCAATCAACCGATAGCAACGCCTCTCTCTGTGTACGACTTCTGATTTCATGCTCGGTGACAAAGGCTGTCGTGCTGACTTCTGCGGCGGCTCTAAAAAAGGTTTGAAATTTCTCAGGTTCAGTCAAGATTCCACAATGAAAGAGTCTGTCGATAAACGCGTTTTGAAGAGCCAAGCTGTTTTCACTGTGGCCCACCAATTTCACCCACTCAACAAAAATATACCCCATCTGTACAAAAGCTTCTCCCTCAGTCTTGTCATCAGCAGGTAACAAAGGTACGCTAGATTCGTTCAATAATTTAAACAAGTCGTCACGCAAAATCGCAGCATTTTTGTGCTCGACTGTGTCCTCCGGGTCGTAATTCAACAAAGCATCCAACGTGCACGCAAACTCAGAACGCAAGGCTATAGGTCTCGAGTTTGTAGAGCCAAATACGTTCGAGAGCAAGCTCGATGCAAATTTCACAAGCACTGCGCTGTTGCTTTCAGCAATAAGCTGGCCGATTGAACTATCAAGCTTGAGAGGAGTGACAAGCTGTACTTTCAAGAGAGAAAACATAACCGGCATATTGAATTTTCTTTGATCCAGAGAGTGAACCATCCACCACGTCACGTCTTTTGCTGTTGATGGCGAGCATTCGCACAACTTATCGAGGATCACCACATAAATCTCATTACTCATTGGATTCCCATGCACTTGTGTAAACAAACAGTTCACGGCATACTGGGCCACCTTTAAGAGCAATTCGGGGTACTTAGAAGCGTTGCTTTGGCAAAGAGCCAACGCCTGAGAAAGAGATTGCAAAATAGGATGGTTTGTCGGCAATTCACTCAAGGCTTTTTCCTTGATACCCGAGAGCGTTTGGATAGCCTTATCGCACGTTTGTGTGATAAAGCCAAATAACTGATCGGCAGATGATTCATCTTGTCTGAGCGCTGTTTGTGCTTGTTGAGGAGTCAACAGCGAGCCGAGCATCGCTCGGTCAGAGATTTCCCGTGGCCTTAATTGAGCTGAGAGCTGAGCGATGCGCTGTTCATTTTGCTCAAGTTGGAACGTCTGAGGCGATGTTTGTGCTTGCGGTTGCTGGGGCGGTTGTTGATGCAAGGACGGCGCACTGGGTCCCTGAGGGCTTGCCCTTGCGGCGCCATGGCCTGAAATTTGACCATTTTGGATTTGTTCCGCGCGGTTGATGAGAGCGTTCGTCCCAAAACCAGTGTAAATCTTCAACTGCTCATCGTGGAGACCGTCAGACTTCAATCCAAGTGGTGGGGGTAAATGAAGAGCGTAAGTAGATACACCTTCATCAAAGTAAGATTCGCCTTTGGAGTGGCGCTCACGGGCTAGCACTTGTGAACGCATTCTTCCATCTATGAGCTCACTAATGTTATGAGCAGCCAAACTTTCAACAACTTCCACACATAGTGATACATTACTTTGAATGGCCGAGCCCAATTCCATGAGCAGCCCCTCATCAGAACCAATGCGGTTTCCAAGCATTTGTACCATAGTTGCTTCCAAAGTCTCTGCCAAAATTTTCCTTCCACCGCAGCCTACCATACTGTGAGCCAATTGTTGTGCCATGATTTGGTAACTCTCCCTGAATCTTCCAGAATCGGCTTCAGTAGCGAAATCCTTTCCGACTAAGGCTTCTGTTGTTGGTAGGACAGCTTCTGATATTCTGCTAAGAATAGGCAACGCACACTCACGAACAGCGCGTGCAAGAGCCTGCTGGAGAATTTGTTTCAAGCTAGGGTCCTGTGTGAACCTCGTATTACCTATCAAATTGAAGAAAGATGCTTCTAACTGATTTGATCCCACACCTTGAGGTGCGTGCTCTTCCATTTGTCTGGCTTGTTGAAGATGTTGCAACTGAGATAAATGCTGCTGCTGCTGTTGTTGTTGTTGCTGTTGTTGTTGTTGCTGCTGCTGTTGTTGTTGCTGCTGTTGTTGTTGCTGCTGCTGTTGTTGTTGCTGCTGCTGTTGTTGTTGTTGATGTTGATGTTGTTGCTGCTGCTGATGTTGTTGCTGTTGCTGTTGCTGATGCTGATGCTGTTGCTGTTGTTGCTGTTGTTGTATTATAGCTGCTTGCTGGTGTAAATGTTGATGCATCTGCAAATTTTGCTCAGGGCCCTCGATGGATAAGCTCGCAAGATCATTGCTGCCCCCGACATCTGTTCTCTTACCAAACATGGCAGCCAATGCTTCTGGGTTGGGGTTGTGCGTCCTTATCAATGTAGACCCTTCAATATTTTTCACATTCATGTTGAAAGCATTCAACAAGACCTCCACCTCAAACTTAAGGTTGAGCTTCAAATCGGCACATTCGTAAAGTTCCACCAAGACCTTAATAACTCCTAAGACCCACGGATTTGGACATCTGAATACGCGCGAATGACAAGCTTGCTCTAAGATCTTGCAAACAAAGGGAATAACAACATGAAGTGTCTTGAAGTCAAATGCCTCCACAAGTAAGTATTTGAGCGCGATTTGATCCCTCTTCAATGGCCTGTCATTAGCCAACGTAATCTTTCCCAACCATGCCCCGAGATTTTTCAAGTGCATTCTTTCCGACGAGGTATCTTTGAAATTTCTGAGCAATTTCCCCACTTCATAGAGGGTAATGTTTAGGACGTATTCATAAAATATCTCATCACTCAAAGCAAACACCAAGCTTGTGTACAACGTGTGATTGTTTGGTTCAGTTTTAGCTCTCTCTTTCACGAGGTAGTTGGCGAACCAAGAGAAGTACTTTTCAGTTAAGTGACCTCTGACCTCTGCCAACTTAGCCAACATATTATCGGAGGTCATGTTGTTGACAAAGAACAATAACTTGTCAGAGACGGCTTCATTTGGGTCTTCTTGGGTGGCGAGCCCAACAGTCTTCGTGACTCCAGAGATAGAGTTGTAAAAAACCAGAATACTCTCCACCTTTGGGACTTGCTGGTTTTCAGGTATGGCAGAAGGCTGTGGGGCATTGGAGTCTGGGCACGGGATGCCATGTGACGCATCCTTCACGATCTTATACATCTTGGCGTGTGCTGATAATGATTGGCACTTGAGCAAATGATTGCAGTACCTCGGATACTCGTGCAACCTAGACTTGAAATTGTACAAAGACTGTACTGCAAATTTAAACATGTGTGAGTCTTGTGGTTGATTGCACGATTCCCAAATGAAATTGAGAGCAACTGTCAAAGTTGTTCCCTGTATCAAATCCTTTTGCAAAAGCGCACCAAAGAGAAGCGAGGTGGATGCCAACGCAGTAAGAGGATACTCCGAAAAAAACCTGTACTCATCAATCAACGAGTGCACCATGCATGCAAAAATATCCTGCTCGTGAGGATTATCGCTCACTTTGATTCGTCCGAGCATTTCGACAATTTCCTTTATGTCCATTTCCTTGCTGTACATTTGCGAATAGAATGTCTTCATCTCTGATTCTACTTGGGGTGGGAACGAATTGGAGTAGTTGGTCTCATTCTCAATGATCGCTTTATCGTGACCGGTTCCGAAGTTAATGAGTCGGGGATATGTGGTCAACAAAGACAATTGCAAATTCTTGAAGCGCTCGGAATCAACAAACCCTTGCGAGCCCTTTAAAGCCTCTAACAAGCCGTAAACAACACTAACCTTCATCGGTCCTGATGGAATATGCGGGGGACCATTTCCCTGAGAAGGTGGGTTCTGTTGAGCAATCTCAAAATCACGAGATGCCCTAGCCTCCAAAATCTCAAGTACAGCATGCAAAACAGCATTTTTGGATCTAGGGTCTCTCACGTCGGTTTCAATAGTGCGCCTCAAGTCGTCCCCAGATTTGGACGAGTTAGACACAATAGTCGAGGCCTCAACAAGAAAAGTCAAATACAAGTTGTAGGACATCGACTTAGACTTGGACTTCAATTCGTCAAGAAGTTCAAACGTATGTGCTGTTTGTACAACTTTAGTGAGAGACTCCGGAGTGGTCCTGGTTGTGTAAAACTCGATCAATTTCAGTATAGCCAACTGAATATCGAGCTCTTTGAACTTCTGGAGAACTTTACCCAATTGCTTGATGTTCTCTTCCACCCATGGACGTTCCATCATGAACGCAAATAACCTGTCGATGCGGTCAAGAATGTAGCCATTTTTGTCCGGGATTGCCAAAGCCCCAGCAATGACATGATGCGGTTCGGCCCGGCAATGCAAATCGAAGAACTGTGTGAGCCAAGTCTCAAGCTTTTTGTCGCCATCCGACTGTCTGCTGTTTTTTTGAGAAGACAGAGCACTGATTCGCGACATCACCTGCACCTCAAGACGAGCAATGTTAACAAACTTCAAGAGCTCGTGCTCGCTGGGAACTTCATCCTCGTAGCAAAGCTGAAGATTTGGCGAGTTCATGATGTCGAACGCCCCGGGCTTCGTGTACATAGACTGCAACATGAACAAAAGCGTCTTATCGAACCACCAGTCAAAGTTCAACATTATGTCAATGGGGCCCTGCTTATAATCGAGGGCTGAAAAAAGTTGAGTGACACTGGCAACCGAGGGCTGACTGCCCCTTTTGGAGGCGTCGAATAAATAATCCTGAACTTTGGCGAATATTGTATACCAATTCAACTTCATATTTTTGTTCAGCTCAATCTTCTTCAAACAAACTTGCAATTGAGCACCTTTTGCGTTGGCTTCTGGCAAGTTGTTGACGAACGTGAGTGACGTCACGCCGCCGTTAGTGGTTGTGAGTTCTTGAGAGCCAGGAATGAGAACCTCAGCCAAAATCAAAGCCACGCTCGCATCAGCATCATCGGGCTTGATCTGAAGCAACGAAGGAAGAAGCTTTTCGGGCAACAAATTGTCCGGCCCGATCTCAAGTAAAAATTCTTTAAACGACATCTTTAGAATACTGCTGTAAAACGCCTGTACTGGTGGGATAGTCAGGTCAAACGCGTTGAACTGAGATATCGTTGAGAGCTTGTGAAGGAATGGGTATGTGTGTGACCTCAAGATGCAGTCAAGAAGCACGTGACACCAGGATCTATCAGAAGAGGTGCTTCTTTCGATAACAAGAGCAGGTACTTTTGTGGATGATGCCTCGAAAAATTGCTTGACGGCAGGTGATTCGGGGTCGGCGATGCGCAGAACAAATGTGAACGCAAGTACTGGGTCGACAGAATAACGCGCGATTAAGTCAAAAAGCGCCTCGGTCGCTAAAGGGCCAAGAACGTTGCTGAGCTCAGGAATGAAAAATTCAAGAAACGTGCAGTCCTTCGCAAGATGATCAAGCTCCGCTTTAAAAATGTGTTCGATTGGCGAAAGTGTCAGAATTGACTGAGCTTCCGAGTGAACTTGTTGGTCACGAACAACGGCAATGAGCTTGTGGTAAAAGTACGAAAAGACGATGTGGTGTTTGCGCTCAGTGGCAAGAATGTACCTGATCTGGCGATAGTGCAAGTGCCAGCTGTTTTCTGTAGAAGAAGTGAGGAGGATCGAGAGCTGGTTTAGCAAGATCAGCACGTATGGTGCACTAGCAGTGATCGCAGGCTCGTATAAAAGGAGTCTTTCGGGGCTCAACGGCTTCTGCTGCAAAAGCTGGGAAAGTGTCGCTTCTTCTTCGAGGTTCAGGGGTGGTTGGCCCGAGGGGCTGGTGGCTATTTGCGAAGTCACCTTAAAACGTGCGCGTGAGCGTCTTCTTCCCTAGTTGGGGTATATGATGCAGCTTGAGAGTCGCGATTTCTCGAGTTTCCAACGGCAGATCTAATCAGTAGTCCGGCGTTGCTTATGCGTGGTTTCCCTGGAGAAAGTGGGTTTGTCGCTAATGCTATCTGAGGTTATTGTTAGTACTATAATGTGAGACGCGAGTGAAGTGATCCTTCGAAACCAACCCTCAGTGAAGGAAGAAGAATGAGATTTTCAACTACTCCTGATATTCCTAAAAGGTCGTCAGCTACTACAATCAGCCAACGCAACTCTATGTAGAATGCACGGTATAAATTTGTAGGTCTATACCTTCTTGCCTTTTCGATTCGAGCAACTCCGGGCTCTCACGCATTCATCCTCAAAGACTCGTATATTTCGGAAAATGGTGAAAGTTTTCAATAAGTGTGGTGATTGATAGGCTCGAGACTCGTTCAATTGCGAAACACATACCAATTATATGGGCTAAATCGAAGATCACTAGATGTGGAGTCTGTATTTGACGAGTTGTGCTCAAAAAATTTAGTGAGCTTCGGTGGTGGTGCGGGTTACCCGGCTGCGCACGACCCCACAGGCAACTAGTGCTAATACGAGCATACGCCAGCGGCCATGATTTGGCTTCGGTAGTGGCATGGCATGAGAGCGAAGGTGTGTGATAATATGCTAATGGTATTGATGATATTAATGTGCTCATAGCACTGTATTGAATTCTGTATACACGTAGAGAAGATCGAGTGGTAATACTACATCATAAAAAAGAGTGACTAGAGAGAATTATGGGCCATCTCATTGATCCAAGTCTAATCAAGTCATACATCAATCAAGCTCTCTATGTCACGTTTCAACGCCTCATCGTCCAACTTTACATAAGCTCGTTTGAGTAGCGCTCTGAGCGTCTCGTTCTCGAGTGAAACGTCCTCCACTGTAGTCCTTATCAGGCCAGCATCACCAAATGACTCTTTCCCATTCGGATCCTTCGACTGTCTGTCCCACGATAAGCTAGTAGAATTCGAGCATATAGAGTCTGTGTCCCTAGCTGGCGAAAATATTGAGGATTGTGACCTATTATTGTCATAGTGAGGAAAGCTCTCGGTGCTGAGACGTGACGTCGCAGAGTCAATGCTGGTATCGCTCGACAGAGCGCTGCTGGGTGCGATAGCTAGG
>JAKTWD010000893.1:0-14628 GCA_030581935.1 Metschnikowia corniflorae
ACTTCTAAGGGTTGGTCGAAGTTGAAGTCTAGCTGCTCGTTCGATATCGCTGGATGTGCTGTTCGTGCAAGTTGAGACGGCGAGATCGACTTCACAGTGTCCTGCGGCGGCCTTAGTATTCGGTTGACATCGTCGCCTCCAGCACCTCCGAGCGACAATTCACGGTTGTGGTCGAGAAACCCAAAAATTGCGGTTCCACTTGGTTTCTTCAGGTGGCGGAAAATAGACGAGTTGTGAGCATGAGACCGGCTGCTGCCTTGTGGAGATCGTTGTGGCGGCGCTGATACCTGGGCGTACCCTGACGGCACGTCCAAATCTTGCAAGGTGGTGAGAGCCTCGTCGAAGAGATTATCAAAGTCCTTGTACTCTTGGTAGTAATATGCGAGGTCTTCTTCTGATGGGGGGAGAATGTTGCTCCCATTCTTCAACGCCATCAAGTCGTCCCAGTTTGTCAACGGATCCATTTTGTCGGAAGCTTTCAGAGGACTGTCTTACAGTATTGGCACGTGGACTGTTCACGGACTGTGCGTTATGTGTTCGAATAGCGTCGGCAAATACGCTTTCGTTCGGCTTGTTTTGGGAAATGTCAAACCCCCAGGTCGCTTTGAGAATCTTCTCGGAATCTAATGATACCACGGCTGTTCAACCTCTGTGCCCGCAATACAACTCCAGTGGGGCTCTGGAACAAGATTAATAAGGGGAGTGCTTTTGAAGTGGTCAATTATTGATGAAATCTGAAGTATGAGACAGACGTTCGCAGACTTCGCGAGCAGATGAGGAAGTATTTCACGTTTGCTCGGTACTGAAAGCCACATGGAGCAGGCAACAATTGAAAGTGCCAGTCCGGCTCAGAGATGATAATGCCCGAATGGGCCGAAATGTAAACACGAATTTATGCACACGCTTGTGGGACGGCATATACTGCTACGTCTGCGTGTTTACCTATTTCCTTTTCGGGAGCTGCCGTCGATAGAGTGGCGCAATGATCCCCCATTCAGCATCTACTTCCGATCACAACTTCGATGCCTCGCGTTAGAGCATATTCTCTACAGTATTGACATGCTCATACTCCATTTCGAATAGAGAGCACGCATGTCGGATCTGTTACTGTGCGAATATCTGAGAATGCTCACGTAAACATAATGATGGAACTTTACGAGGTCTGATTTACGAGAAAAACCACCCTAGAGTTTCCTCTATCTATTTATTTTTCGGCTTTGGGATTCTGACTGCATTCGCGGGGTTGCGCTTTTGCGTATTTCGGCGGAGGTCCAGTCCGGCCTCCTGGCGCAAAGATATTTGCGACGATCTACATGGCCTAAGCTGGATACCAATTGCGCTTGATGCGAGAAGTCTGGCCAGCTCATGCCCCAGAAACTGTCATAATCGCATTTTGTAGCTGACGCTTTCCGGGTGGAATGCTTTAGGAGTCATGTCGGCTTAGTGGAGATCAGTGCATGCATGGGCGGAATTCACAAGTGCTGTACATTTGATGGTGTTTGCATTAACGTTTGACGCAGGTTCATAGCAAGAAAAAAGGGTAAAATGAGGTAAATTATTGGACGGAGTCAAGGCTCGTATTTCTGCGAGTGGAATTGTGTCAAGTCTGTGACAGATGTCGATAATGATGTTGCACATGGAGATACCCAGGGTGCTTATCTCTCTATTCTGTGCGTAATTGAATCAGATCTCGGTAGTGTAGGAAGGAAGCACACCGGGTGAACGTAACATCACATATAATTTGATGGTATAGAAACGGTATTGTTGGAAATCAATGACTTATTTAACTACCCTCATCCACGGTTTCACGTTGCTCACAAAATCCAAACTCTCTTCAACTTGCATCAAGATTTCTCCTCATCTCAAAGACATTGTAAGATTTTTAACATGCCGGGACTTTGAAAAATTGTGGTAGTGCTTTTCCACGGTGATGAAAGCGGTGGAGAATGTAACTGTTTTGGTGGTATGATCTGGAAATTGCAATGTGCATGTTCTGTAAAGATTTAACAAACAAAAGAGAACAAAGCCTTGAGTTTCAGGTAAATTGATATTTGAGAGGTCTTTGAGACACTGCCTCAGCTGCTCATCACTATGAAAACGTTCCTTCGATTGATACCGTAACTTGGTGGTCATGAAAGTAGGCTATGTATATTCTATGAGGGCATACTGAGGATCTGCAAGAACAGGGCTACAGAAGGCACAGCCAGGAAGAACAGGTAATTTTTCCAACGCTGAGCCCCACTTCCAAAAATTCAACCACGCCCGCTCTTCGCCATGGGAAATCCAACAAAAAAAATGGGTACTATTACACTTTGATGGCATGGGGCGTAATACTGGACCTTTGAAGATTCGTAAATTGAAGTAGGTGCGATTCCACACAGTGATTATTACTCCACGTATTCTTGGTGATTAGCAGATTCAAAGAGTCATGGTTCACGCTGCATTTGTCCTTTTCATCATATCCCGCGTCGTAAATCCCGTGATTAGTTGTGGCCCCGCTTCCCCAAAAGAATCCATTGTACGTTGAAAATGCCGTTCGCAGCCGATCACGGCCTCGCATTGTTGTGTCACACCATCTATTGTTGTGTCTTAAAGACTCGAAAAACGGTCACAGCAAACTTATTTTCAACGGTATTCTCTTTGTCGTCCCTCCAAAAAAACGCTTTTGATGACCGAAAGAAAATTGAATGTCATGATGATAACCTCATGTATTGGTGATAACCTCATGTCTTGGTGTCATGCTCGCACAGCACCAGCCTATGGTAGAAGTCAATTATAAATAGGAGCCATAATCTCCATATCGAAAATAAATTCTCATCATCAACTTTCACCTACTTTCAAAACACCGACTACAATGAAACTCACCTACACTATCGCCATGGCGTTTGCCTCTATCGTCGCCGCCTCTCCTGTCGTGCCTGGCCCAGAAACCGGCGAGGCTATCTCCGACCTCATTGGCAATTTTTTGCCTCAGCTCTTGGGGAACATTGAGCTGCTTGGGCAGGCCGGTGCCCCGGGCAACGATGTCGACACTGTGCTTGAGAGTATTGGGATCGTTGCCTTGCCCGAAAGAAAAGAAAAACGGGGAAACTTGGGCAAAAGAAGCACCGAGGAAGAAATGGCCCAGGTGACTCACGTGATCTCGGTTCTCGCCAACGGAGCAATTGGGTTCGCCAAGTACGCCCACTTGGACTCGGTTGCGAGTATGTTGAGCAAGGTCGACCCCGAATTGGCTGCCAAGGCATGATCTTTTTTTCACCCCTCTGCTAAGCAATAAAGAAATTGAATGTCAAACTGCAATCATTGCGTCTGTAGTTGCACCTCTTGATTAATGCCACACATAAAAAACGTTTCTTGGTTACTGCAATATCGAGAATCTAGAAATTACGAATCGTTGTCTGTCTTTCAACAAGTGAGGGATGGGTGACACATTTTATAGAGTAGAGACTAAGGCGGTTTGATCAGACGCCCCTTAGATATGACTAATTTGGCGTCCAAGCACAAATTCAGTGCAAATGAAAAAATTCGAAAGTGGTTTGTTTGTGTTGGTACCTGGAGATGGAATACCGCAGCGATACTTAGCCAAAAAAACACACCTACTTCAGCGTCTGCTCTTCCCAGTCCAATACTAGATTTGAATCCGAAATAACCCACGCTTAGACCTTAAAATGGCTTAAAAACACACCACCGCAATTAAATACAGAGACTGTGCCAATTAGACCGTATTCACCAGTGTCTAAGCCGCCGGTGTAAGTAACCTGCACACAGTGCTAGCCTGGCTCCTCCGTAATACAGTATACAAGTATCTGGGAATTTGAGTTCTTTCCAGGTCAGTTCCAGAGCAAGAACTATTCGAATATTGTCTCTTTATCTGCGGCAGCCGATTGTGGAGGTGGGTGTGAACGCGAGTGCTCTTTGGAGATTAGTCTGATGAATACGCAAGTCTAGCCGGATTGTTGCAAAAGTGATAAAATTCCTACATCAAAAGCTCCTCTTGTTTAACCCGACCCCTACTTGAACACAGAACGTCTTCGCTTCAGCAATAGAATATTATCAGTTTACTATGTAGAACCCACTAGCCACGGTCTATACCACCAGGAAAAGGGCAATGCAAAAGAGTCCCACGTCTATGCGGACAACAACATCTTACGGGGGTCCTCGATGAACTCCTTGATCGTCTTCAAGAACGTAACGGCCTCGCGCCCGTCCAACACTCTGTGGTCGTAAGTCAAAGCAAGATACATCATTGGTCTCGACACAATCTGCCCGTTGACCGTCACGGGTCTTTCCTTCACACCGTGCAAGCCCAAGACCGCGGTCTGGGGCAAGTTGATGATGGGCGTTCCGTACAAAGAGCCGAAAACACCTCCGTTGGAGATGGTAAATGTACCCCCGGCCATGTCTTCAAGAGACAACTTGCCGTCTCTGGCCTTCTTGCCCAAACGCGAGATCTCCTGCTCAACGCCCAAAATCGACAACAGCTCGGCGTTTCTCACGACTGGCGTGACCAACCCCTTGGGTGTGGCAACGGCAATCGAAATGTCCATGTAGTCTCTGAACACCATGGTGTCGTTGTTTTCGATGGACGCGTTTACGGCGGGGATCTCCTTGGAGGCCAAAGCAGCGGCCTTGGAAAAGGCGCCCATGAACCCGAACTTGATGCCGGTTTTGTCCAACACCTCGTCCTTGTACAACTTACGCATGTCCATCAAGTTCAGCATGTCCACCTCGTTGAAGGTGGTCAACGATGCGGCGGTGTTCTGCGACTCCTTAAGACGCTCGGCGATTCTCAATCTCATTCTGTTCATCTTGACTCTCTCCTCGGATCTGGAGAAGGAGGTGAAAGAGGCTTCCTCAGAGCCCTTGGTTTCGCTCTTCTTGGCCTCCTCTTTCTTAGGTGTTTCCTTCTTAGGTGTTTCCTTCTTGGGCGTTTCCTTTTTAGGTTCTGCCTTTTCTTTAGGTTCCTCTTTAGGTTCCTCTTTGGATTCCTCTTTGGGTGTCTCCTTGGCACCACCCTCTGGGGCCGCTCCCTCCTCGATTTTGATGATCTCCTGTCCAACCTCAACAGTGTCGTCCGGGCTCACCAAGATCTCGGTGATTGTGCCCGAAACAGGGGCATTAACCTCGACATCGATCTTGTCCGTCTCGATAGTAGCCACAAGCTCATCCTGGTTGACATAGTCTCCTACCTCCTTGCTGAACAGCGACAACGTTCCCTCGGAAATCGACTCGGCCATCTCCGGGACCTTCACGGAAGTGGAGGCAAATCTGTGGAACGTCAACTTCGGCAAAGTGGCGAATCTGGGGGCGGCAGTTTTCGTGACAAGAGTCCTGGCAACCACGCAAGGCACGGCCTTGGCCCCTACGACCTGGGGCAAGCGGCGCATATTGCTTCTCATGGTTCTGCACAACATGGTTATTGTTGAGAAACTCTAGGTAGTTTTGTGTGAAAGAAAAAGGGAATATATTTTCTGTGTTGAAACAGGGTGGTTCTCTGCAAGACTTTTTTTAGAGCATCTGATGCCAGGTCGAGTCTCGCTTGCGTACTGGGTGCAAGTCCCGACAATCCCCGGGGCCAGCCAATGACTATGCGCGAAAAACGAACCGGGCTTCGTGCAATGTGCCAAAGCAGCCCCACTTATTTGAGGAATTTGGGATTCCGAGGTGGTTTGTTTGTGTTTCTTTATTGAATTAAGTGTAGTGAGCATTTTGAAATCTGATGTTGTTTGAAAGATCGGGAATTTTGGTAGAGATCCTTTTATTCGGAGTGTTCTTTTGGTCGCATGATTTTTCTTGCCGATGCCTGAAGTTTGAATCATGCCTGCCTCTGGGGCTGAGAGGGGCGAACGTGATGACTAGGTCACAGTCACTGTTGGCGCCAGATTTGATATTTTATTATTAAAGAATGATTTGCATTTATCTGGCATATCCTATCACTCTCTTCCAGAACAAAAATGAGAAAGAAGCAAACCTTCGGTCTTCGCTTGTCCCTTTTCTCTAATTTCGCAGCTGATCTCGGACTCGCGGACTTGCAAGATTGCCGCAACTATTTGTGGGGCTGCTCCGGGTGCACACCTCTGCGCCCCGAAAACAAACCAACCTTTGAGAAACAATGGTGTTTTAGCAATTCTTTCTTTATTTGTGATGTATAGCGTGGTTCATGAATCACTCGAACAGACACTTTGAAATTATTTCGTTCACTACTTAGCGTCCTGATATGAAGCGCCTGCATCTATGCGATTTTTTCCGGCGTTACCGAGACACGCCAGGCAGCTACACTAATACCCACTCGGGCACGATGGAATCCAATCTACGAAAAACAACTGAGTTTCAAGTTCGATCTTTTGTGCTTTTCTATCAGAAAAGCAAAAATACCAGCCCTACGCGGAGGTCGAAGCCGCAGCCTTGAGATTAAAAGTCTCACGCTCTAGCCATTGAGCTAGCAAGGCAAATCACGTCGCAGCTCGTGTTGTACGATATCCGCGAGTGAGATTGGATTTTATTTCCAGATACAATGAGCTTCGAAGCTGTATGTAAACGAAGTGATCTTTTCAAGAGATTGGCAAATCGTGCTTTCCTGTAGGAATTTATGTAAGCAGTCGCCATCTCTGTTTCGTTTGTTGTCTTATAACTCCAACTTCTCCCATGTGGTATGTCATTGGTCAGAGCAAATGTCCGCCACTAATAATACAATTCCTCAATTGGTACGTGGAGACTGTTCGCCGAGTTTATTGTTCGAGAAGAAAGGATGCGGAATCGGGCATTTTGCTTCAACAACTTCTGAGACGCAAGTTGAAGAAGTTCTTGGAGCATACTCGGGTCAGAACGGACTGACACGACTTGCAGAAGCGGAGAGGGTAAGTAGGAGAGAGTAAGGCTTGGGAAAGTCGGGCTCTTTCACTACTCAGTGCCTTTTCTAAAATGTATTATAGGTTTTTCTATAGAAGTATAGATTTTGTAGCTTCAGGTGGGAGCCCCCTATAATACAATTGATTCTTTAAAAAAAAAAAACAATTGATTCTTGAAACAAAAGAAAGCGTTGTACCGCGCCACTTCTCAGCCCAGTGACGAGTCATTTCGGCAACGCCGTAGTTGTTTTTGAATGTGACGGCAAGAAACTTTGATGAAAGATTGTGCAATGAATCTTGTCTTTGTATGTGGGTGCTTCACCAACGCTGTGATGTCATGATTGGCCTTGCTGATTTCATCCGCCTTGGTATCGTACGTCTCGCTGAGGTCGATTCCTTCACTTTCTGTACTACAGCTTTCACAATTGAATTTCATTCGTGCAGAGGTTCCCACGTGGCATTTGCTGTGGATATACTCCCCGAAGTTGTAAGTCATACTTATTGGTTAGAGAGTGAAATGCTTTCCTCATAAAAAGGAAGGTTCCGCATACTATTAGAGTAAATTAAAGAGAAACTAGCTCTTTAGATTGTTGCACGCCACAGTATTAGCGATCAAATTCAAGCAGTCGTTTTAACTTCAGACTCTCTTCAAAATCATAAAGCCGTCATCTTTCAATACTTTAGGCGAAATCATCTCAATATCGAAACATATCCAAAGACTTTTGTAGTTATTACCATAGAGTGAGCAATACTTGCGACTAATTGCAGCAAGAGCGGTCTTGCACCCAAATGCTGCCTTGATTATGCGCAATCTACTCTCACCGATTACACCCTTTGGACTATTTCTAACTTGCCACTACCCAAACACAGGAATCCATTGAAATTATATCAATAAAAGATTAAAACACTTTTTGAGAACAAACGTACAGTTCAATTTTCGAAATATTGTGTTTCCGATTTTTCGGAGTCACTTCTTGAGGTTTGGTTATTGAAGGTCCGGTAATAACAAAATCCAGTGCGAAGATTTGCACCCAAATTACAAACACATCAAGTGTTCCAAGATCACGCTGAAATGAACCTAAAGCAGATAATAGTGATATGGACAATCACGTTCGGCTCTGTTCATCCTCTCATAATTCCATGGAACCTTT
Source organism: Metschnikowia corniflorae (assembly GCA_030581935.1). Classification (NCBI taxonomy): domain Eukaryota; kingdom Fungi; phylum Ascomycota; class Pichiomycetes; order Serinales; family Metschnikowiaceae; genus Metschnikowia; species Metschnikowia corniflorae. The sequence continues at coordinate 8,000 of JAKTWD010000893.1, forward strand.
TCAAACTGAAATCGCTGCTAAAGGACGTGGCAAACTACACTAGTGCCTTTTCTCTCGGACCCGGCCTCAACGTGAGCAAAGCAGAAGTAGACCAGTTTATTATCTTCTTGGAAAGTGCAACAAATATGACCGGTAACGAGCTAGCCTCGATGTTTCTTTCTCAGAACTATTCGATTGCTTTGACTTTCTCAAAGTTTTGGACTCAGTTACTTCAGGGCATATTGGCCAGTAATAATGGCCAGCTTCTTGATGCGATGCACGGACTCGGTGCCCAGGATTGGCTCAACAAAATATGCTGCAAATCTCCATCTCAGCAGCCTATGAGCCAAAAAGATGAAAAAGCACCACCGAAGATCCCTCCACCTCTTATTGTTGCCGATGTAGAGAAGGACGGGTCTAGTGTCAAGTTCACGTTTAAGGTGCCAGCCAAAGGTAACACAGATTCAAATTTTGGAGAAAAACCAAGCTCTATACTTAAATCACAACTGGCTGACCCGAGTTCCGATCCAGAGTTGAGTTATGAGACTCTTCAAAAGTGGATCGAAGATTACGGCTTATCTGCATCCTCTTTGCGTGATTACCTTGAAACGTATTTATTTGCCGGGGACCGTCTGTGGACTGCCAGTGTGGCTACTTTGGGTGAAGAGAAGAGTGGCAATGATGACGCCACCAATTTGACAAATCGACTTGCTATTCTAGCAGCCAATATCAATAAGGCATTAGAACAGATTACAGTGTCAGACGAAGACGGGTACCTGGACAACGAAAGCAAAAAGAATTTGCCCCTCAGATTCAAAATGGCCGTTGAAGATTTGAAGGATGATACTCCAGAAGCCAGCACTAGATTGAGAAAAAGATCACTTGATACCTCGTCAGAGTACAGCTCGTTAGTTTACTCATTTCTGAGATTAGACATGGACGGCCAAGAAGGGCAAGATGAGAAGGAATACAATTCGCAGGACGAGGAGTATGATATAATGGGCGAAGAAGACGACAAAAAAATATTTTTAGACCTGAAGCACCGGATTTTCGACAATGACGAGATCGTGCTGCCTGTTTCGGCCCAAGGATTCGGGGATGCTTCTGCTCGTTCGCCAGACTACAGGCAGGTTGCTTATGACGACAGTTCCCCTGAAACTCGACTTTACAAAAGAGCTGAAGAGGTAGAGAAGAAAACCGAGGAAGACTGTGTTCCCGTTACGTGGTACAACGTCTTTCATCACAGCGTGTTCGGGAAACACAAGTTCTGTCATGTGTAGCTCCAGGCTGGTAACAAACTTCAAATCTCGTTTTTATAATACATTTTCCTAACAAACAACCAAACAATCATTACAGGCAAACTCAAAGGTAGTCTTTGCTGGTATACCTGCTGCCATTGTTGTGCTGGCTGTAACTGGAGTTGGACGGCCTATCGTGGTACCCTTGGTACGCCCCGTTGCCATTGTTGAGGCGCTCACTGTATGCGGTCTTGAAATTCAGGTACGCTTGACTGGAGTTACCAGTAATCGTGGACGCTGGCTGTTGTGGCTCAAACGAGTCGGCCAACGACTGCTTCGAGATACTCTCAGAGTCATATACTGGCCTATACGCCGTTCCCTTACCACGCAAGTCGTCCTCGGATGAGTCTAAAAATGGTGATTCTTTGGCGTGCTCGTGCCCTTTCATCGCACTGGCACCCAAGGCAGCCAACTCGATATCCTCACTGTCGTTGGCAATCTTCTGACCGCCTTTTACACCCGCGCGGGGTAAGAACGAGACACGGTCGTCTCTCATGGGCTGGTATCTCGAGTCTGGGTTCTTGTAGATCAAGGCCAACGCGCACGTAACGATGGTGAAGATAAGCAAGAATAAGGCAAACACAGCGTTTAAGACGAAGAACACCACCGCCATCACCGACGCCACGATCTCGGGCTGTCTGAAGACGTAGGAGAAAAACGCAAAGAACAAGGCATTGATGGTGTTGATCACAGCAATGGTGATGTTGAACACATTGGTTCTCTTGTCCATAAAAGGCCTCAACCAACAGACGGCAACGCAGTGTACTAGCTCAATCGCGAACACAATAAGCGACTGGGCTTTTCCGTGCTTTTGCAACACCGCAACGAAGAAGGTTTTCAAGAAGATGTAGAGCATGGAGAGCCCAACAAAGTAGTAGCAGTCCGCCCGGTAACCCACGTAGACGAAGCCAAACTTGTTTAAAAAGACGTTGTTACCGTACAAGAGGTAAGCTGGGTTCTTGTGCTCCTTCACTGAGCGTCTGCCGAAGGTAATGACACGGAAGGCTGCAAAGCCCAACAACACCAAGGCAATGAGTATCAAAAACGCGGCCACCACAATGATTCCCGCAGAGTCACGCACAGTGAACTCCCAGAAACCGAAAACGACAATCTGAGGCAACGCCACAAGAAGCAAGCGGTACAATGCGCCCTTGATGATGCTGGACCAGTGCTGGCGGTACTCGTTGAACTTGCCCTCGTGCATGATATTGGAGCGGATGCAGATCTCGACGATGGCCTTGAAAAAGGTCATGCACACAATGATGACGAAGGCAAAGAAGATCAAAAACATCATCGCGGTCATGTACAAGTCGGTGATCTCAATGCGGGCCAAGTACGCCACACGCTGCATTCCCCGCAAGATCAACACGCGTGTTCCCAGAAGCGCGTCCTTCTCGTTGGTGGTGTACATAGAACTGTCAACAGTATCGCTCTGCATCGAGGTGTCAGAGTCAACCGCAATCGACAACCGCTTTTGGAGCTGGTGGCTAAGTGCGCCAGCAACAATGGCTAGTCCTCTCTTGACCTTCTGCACCGAAATTGAAACCTGCAGGTTGGTCAAAATGGCGGTGGGCGAGCCCCCGGTCGACTGGAGATACCAGTTGGCGATGCTTTGCACAAATCCAACCTTGATCACACCCAAAGACCACATGAAGTTCTGTGCCCACGCCGCAGCAATGGGGGGCACCTTGGCCACGGCCAACATTGACGTAATAGCCAAAGACTGGAAGTATACGAACAACGACATCGAGTTCAGGGCAATGTGGGCTGCCGTACTCGAGTGACCAATCACAGACACCACCCCGGAGGTCACGAGACCAAGACCGGCAATAGCCGCAATGGGCCAGGCGGCGTATTTGGTCTGCACGGTTTTTCCGTTCGTGACCACCGCCTCTACACACGCCACCGGCTCGTTCGACTCCGTATTGTACATGAGAAGACGGACGCGGGCGTCTAAATCGGGAATCGTATACGCGACCCCCGGGATTTGCAGCTTGATCGAGTCCAGCACAACGTAGTCGAAATTGATGTCCAAGTGGCCCAGTGTCAACGGACAGAGAGCCGAGTATTCTTTCAAATCGCAAAGATTGATACTTTGCTCGATGGCATTGAAGCCATACGCAATCAAGGTGATGTTGACGCCGACCTGGACGTTGTTGATGTTGGAAACCGCCTCAATGTTGAAGCTTACGGTGTTGTTTTCTGGCCAGTATACCACATCGAGGTACGACGCCCAAAGCTGCGAGTTTTCCATGCACGTTAAGAGCGACAGCGCCTTAAGGAGCTTGGTGGCGCTCGCCAACCCGATGCACATGGCCGCCCAAAACGGGAGAATGAAGAATCTCATTGTGGGTTATCTCGGCGGGTAATGAGACTTCAGCTAGTGAACACGAGCAGAATTAGGCTAATGCTAAATAGACTTAAGCCGAAGAGACTCGAGCTGAAAAAACCAGCCAATGATAGCTAATAGGCGACGCGATGATCTTTATAGCAAGTTCGGGAAACTATACAACAAAGTAGGGACCCGTGGTGTCAATAGATAGCAAACAAAGAGTAGCAAATATCTATGTTGCTTATTCTCGTATCTTCTCGAGAAATCCTTTTCCAGTAAAATCAGGACTCAGATCAGCTTGGTGATCTCGAAGTTGCCCAAAAATAAACGCGATCCCAAACGACGGTATCACCTGAATGCTTCAGATCAGTACTTGTTACTCGAGTAGCCTTTCGAAAAGCAGCAGTGTAAAATACAACGAATTTGCGCTGAAAAAAAAAACGAAAATACCCCTTAAAGCACAAATTCCCCAGAAAAAAAGCGTTTTTTAAAAAGCTAAAACTGACCGTGAGGCTTTCGGATCAGACTTTCTTGGCGAGACCCCTATGGGAGTGCACATAGACACGGGCTCCTTTGGGCAGTGACGTATTCGGCTGTGGAGACCCGCGCATCGCAACACAGCGCTGGATCTCCTGCACACAAGAGATTTTCGGGCCTATCTGCTTGGCACGGTTAAGCTGGTCCACCATTGGCATTTCGTGGATAAGATAGCGAGTAAGATAGTGGACGAGATAGAGGATAAGAGCTAGCAAGAGAAATATCAGATCTGCATTCAGTGAATTTGTTATTCAGAAAATGCTGGATGATATTGAGAATCCAGATCGCCGGATCTCGTACTGCCTCAACACGGTATATTTGATGAAACAATGCTTTTTCGCGTTTTCATCTCAGAAGCTTGGCACCCAGATTTCCGTCGCACCTGCCACGTATTACAACAGTATTTTTAGGTTCTCGAGGATTTCCGATCCGATGGATTTCTTTTTCCAATTCCTTTTCTTTTTCCACTTTCTTTTCTTATTCCAATTTCTCTTTTTCCCCTCGTCACTCCCAAACTAATAAGGAATACCGTTGGTAAGCCTCTGGAACTCGTCGTACCCGGTGGTGTAGAAACTCTCATACGACTTCTTGATCAAGCCCTTGAAGTATTGGGCAGCCTCACGCTCAGCTTTATCGGGGGCAAATCTTCTTCTCAATTTCTTGATCGTAGTATCCTTGAAGCACGGCAAACCACTCTCCAACATCGGGGTCACGCACCGTACGATGGTTTCCATGTAGGGTCTGCAAGCCAAAAATCCTTTGATGCACAAGTCTTCAAACCACTGGTACGCTTGGGTGTTCTCCGAGCCCCCTAAAACCATCACCATTTCCTTTGTCAACTTGAACGGGGCAACTTCAAACTTCACACCACCCGGAACAATGTCGAAACAGAAGCCAAAATCGATATGCAAGATGTGTCCCCGGTCATCGTACATAATGTTACCATTGTGCCTATCCTTGAACTGCAAGATGTAGGATATGATTGAGTAGGCCGCTAAGGAGCGCACCAAATTATTCCTTGCCTGCTGGAACTCGATGGACGATTCGGGTCCAAATTTCGTGGTGTAGTACTCGTACAATCCGTTGACAGCCTCTCGCCCAAGCATATCTCTACTTGTTGAGTTCGGCAACACGTCGATGACTCCACAGCCCGGAGCAGTGGCCGTGACCCGGTAAGGGAACACATAAAGATCGAGACCAGCATTCAACCACACAGTGCGGAACACCGAGATCAATTGCAAGGCAAGGACATCCTGCCGACAGTCGTCTCCGACCTTGAAAATAGCACTCTGCCACTTCTCTATTTCCACCTTGTGTGTTCTACCGTAGTCGTCAACTTCGTCGACATCTTTTTTGATTTTGAATGTCGCCATGAAGGGGGCTTTCGCGTGTGACTGCAAAGGCTTGCCGGATTTCCGGTTGATGTCCACCAACACGCCATCGGGGTTACTGGGTAAGTACACCCCGGGCTGCACCACGATCCTGCTCATTTCCTCATCGATCTTGACCTTCTTCTCGGCTTTCGACTTCTTGATATACGGCTTCAACTTGCCTGAAATCGAGGTGACTTCTTCAAAGAACCCAAATTCTTGCTTATAGAAAGCCAAGTCTTTCTTGCTGAAGTTGGCCAACATCAACTTCTGAATCGCATCCAATGATGGCTTCAACGAGTCAGGCATGGTCGCTTCTTCATCTTTGTAGCTGTTGGCCAACATGTTCCAGACAATCTGATGCGCAAAAAGCCCCGAAACACGCGCTGTCTCGACAATGAACCTCTGAACGTAGCCTTTGGAGTCATACCTAACAGACTGCACAATCTGCGGGACATAGAAAAACGTCAAGTTCACATCATGATGCTCCAAAGATCTCATGGTGTATTGCAAGATGTAGGAGTTGCTACCAAAAGGCGGCAAAAACAAGTTGATGGCGTCGATTGGCGACAAAGGTTCCCAAAAAAGTAAGTGATGCGATGGCATATGTGTAACAGCGTTGACACCGATCAAGTACTGAACAGCGTCCGGGTATGGCATAGCGGGGACTGGTGACTCCGTTATGAGTCGTTGAAGCAACTCATCGAGGTTTTTGATCTTGTACCTGTTCGCTAGATTGATCGCTAATTGCGGATCAATCGAGTACGCAAGTTTCACATGGTCACTGCTCAAGTGAGTGCTGCTGAAACTGCCCCTGATATCCAGCGAGAGCGACGGGTTGAGCCACACATCTATCTTTGAGATCTCGTCATCCATGAAAAGCATCAACAATGTTTTCTTTTGCTCCAACGCGTGATTTCTGTGTGTGATGAGCAGGCTCACCAATTTGGCGGTTTCCTTCAACAAGGTGAAGTCCGCTTTGATCTTGAGAAGATTGGAGCCGAATGGATAGCTTGCTCTGACAATAAACCATGACAACGCGCTATCGACGATACTCTCGGTCAACCTCTCGCAGCTTCTGGAGCCTAGTCTCGTGTGGTAACTTAGGACATC
>JAKTWD010000894.1:0-14614 GCA_030581935.1 Metschnikowia corniflorae
TACACGTCGATTTTGAAGCCCGGAATCAAGACCACTGAGGATTTCTTGACGATAGTGTACACGCCGCGGGCCGTGTTCAAGGTGAAAGCGGTTACGCGGTCAAGCACGGCGATCGCCGGCCATGCGTCTACGATTTTATGTTGTCAATTTGCACCCAACGATCTGGGCAGAATGTGCACTGGTGCTGGGGACTCCACAGCTCGGATCTGGGACTGTAACACCCAGACACCATTCAAGACCCTCGAGGGGCACACCAACTGGGTCTTGTGTGTGTCGTATTCGCCTTGTGGAACCATGATAGCCACGGGTTCAATGGACAACACTATTAGGCTTTGGGACGCTACTACCGGAGCATCTTTGGGCAACCCCTTAGTAGGACATAGCAAGTGGATATCCAGTTTGACCTGGGAACCGCTTCATCTAGTAAAGGAGGGCGAAACCCCGCGCTTGGGGTCCGGGTCCAAGGATGGAACGATCAAAATATGGGACTCCACCACCAGGTTGTGTTTGTACACCATGGCCGGGCACACCAACGCGGTTTCGTGTGTGAAGTGGTCCGGGCTGGATATATTGTACAGCGGCTCACACGATAAAACTATAAAAGCATGGGATATCACTGCTGGGGGTAAATGCATCCAGACCTTGCGAAGCCATGCGCACTGGGTCAACCACTTGTCCATCTCGACAGACCACGTGTTGAGAAAGGGTGGGTTCGACCATACATCGTCGAGAACCACCCCGAAAAATGGAGCAGAATTACGGCAAAAAGCACGTGACCAGTACGAGAAAGTGTCAAAGTTGGGCGGGCGCACCTCAGAGCGCCTCGTCACCGCCAGCGACGACTTCACCATGTACCTCTGGGAGCCGTTGAAGCTGCTGAAGCCTGTCTGCAGGATGACCGGCCACCAGAAGCTCGTGAACCACGTGTCGTTCCTGCCCGACGGCCGGTATATAGTGCTGGCGTCGTTTGACAACTCGATCAAGATCTGGGACGGCCTCAAGGGCGTTTTCATCGGTACTTTCCGTGGTCACGTGGCTCCGGTATACCAGACGGCGTGGTCCTCGGATAGCAGGCTCTTGGTGAGCTGTTCGAAGGACACTACGTTGAAGGTATGGGATGTACGGACGCGCAAGTTGAATGTGGATCTACCAGGGCACGCGGATGAGGTGTATGCGGTGGACTGGAGCATGGACGGAAAGAAGGTTGCTTCTGGGGGGAAGGACAAGATGGTGCGGATCTGGTCTTCTTAGGAGATGGATTTTGGAAGAGGGGTATGGTGTGTTGGGAGTGTCTTGAGATTGCACTGATACAGGGAGCATCGGTGTATGTTTGGAATGAGTCAGTGAATCTATCGGTAGTGACGTCTGCCCCTAGCGATATGCTGAGGGTGCCTCACTGCTCTGGGTGCAAAATATAAACATTCCGTGAGTGTTCTGAAACTTTTGGGTTATTTGAACCAATTGTGAGAGATCAAGATTGAGCAACGCTCCCAGAAATTCATATATACCTTTTTATAAGAAGTCTTAATAGTCACAAGTTGGACTGCGAAGCAGGGCACTTCCGGTGTGAGTGGTAGCTCGTACTATTCATCAGTCTTTTATGAGATGGTCATTTTTTTGAAGAAATATTAGTATACCTTAGATTCTTAGCAACACGTCTGACTGGATTGATGTTCATGCATTTCACTGTATGTATTACTTCTATGACTGATCTCACATTGGCCTAAGTTGGGCATATGCTGATGGAGTGTTACATAACTAAAAGTAGAGAAATGGTTCTATGTTTGTTCCCAAAATGGCATATGATCTTGACAAATCTTCTACCAGTTTGCGAATGATTGTCACGAGCAGTATTCTTTCAGGGTGACTCATTGAGTTCACAATGCGATACGCTTTGTATATATGGGAGTGATAACAGAAGCTATCTGACACTCCGACTGGTCATACCTCATATTCCATTTGAGATTACTTCGAAGAGGAAGAATATTCACGATCCACGAATTGACTATTCAGTGAGTATTCGACTAGTGTCGATTATAGTCAATTGATGGGCTCACAGTGGCCACTTATATGGGGCGTTTTGATTAGCCATAATGTCTACTCAAGCTGCAACGTGTCGATTGTCCTTATTAGACCTGGTACTAAGGCATGGTGTACTGAAATAAGCTGTCTACAAGAGACATTTATGATGCACAGTCAGGTTACAAGCCAGCGAAATGTTGTATGACATTCATGATATTCTCTTTTTTCCTTTAAAGAATCAATTGTTTTATAGGGGGCTCCCACATGAAGCTACAAAATCTATACTTTTATAGAAAAATCTATAATGCATCTTGGAAAAGGCATTGAGTAGTGAAAGAGCCCGACTTTCCCAAGCCTTACTCTCTCCTCCTTGCCCTCCCCGCTTCTGCAAGTATTGTCAATCCGTTCTGACCCGAGTATGCTGTACGACCAAATAGAATAGTTTAAAAAACTGAAAGGAATAATAGTATTAGATGATCTTATCTATAAATTCGAAATAGTTTGATCATAAATTAACACGAAAATGACTAATATATCAACAAAAGTAGGTACACCTTTCAAATTAGTGGCCCCGCAAGATATAAAAGTCTTCACAATGAAAACATTCGAAGAAGCTGCAGAAACAGCTAGAAATTTAACTAACAGAACACCAAAAATCGTATTGCAAAACTTGAAAAATTTGAACCGCCACCATAATCTTGAATGGTTCTACTTTGAACATTGTATCTTGGTTTTTGAAGTTTTTTAGTCGTATTTTAGACTGAAGCACATCTACGCACAGTAGTGTGTCAATGGTATATATCTTTTTCTGGGGTTCACAATATTCTCTCGTTGAACGTCGTACATTGGGTTTATTCAGAAAGTGGTACCCCACATATTTTACTGTCAGTAGGACCTCTATGAGAATCAGGCAAAACGACCCTTACAAGCTCATATTGTATCTCATATCGACGCCAAAATCGTTCCAGTGACATTCTGCTGGCAGAGGAGATACGTCATTAGATAGCCGAAGGAAAGAGATCAATGTAGAAATATGTACTCTTTTATACGGTAAGATCCGCCAGTCACAAGACATAGGAAATGTGGATTAATCTAATCGAAAAACGAAAGTGAAGTATAAAATTTTTAATCGCAAGACATTCGAGTGTCATGAAATCAAATTATTGGCTAGTTTGCAACTGGCCTCTAAATATATCCAGCCCTATTTCAGATATGGTATGAAAAATCACATAAAGTGTAATATCGTAGTCTATCCCTATCCGAATGACAAGTTATGGGGCATTTATCCCAGTCCCCCTTCTAAAGCTCAGAGTCATATTAATTATGAAACTAATAATATATTAACCAATAGGTAAGGTACATAACTAGCAGAGCTGGATATACCAGGACCAGCGTCTGTAATTTTGAAGAGCAAAACGCCAACACCTGCCCTACCCAGAACTTTTATAAACCGTTATTTGGATAAAATTCAACTTATGCCACATTCTTCGATAATTGCGAAGAAGCGTGTTGTTGCCGTGCCGCACTATTATTCGCTGGCCATAGGCACACAGTAATGTCAAAGATCATTAATAGATTTTTCTCTGAAAAAAAAAACAAAAAAAAACTAATAGTGTACAATTCAGGCAATGATTTAAAAATCATCAATTATATAAAAAGAAAAGAATTGAATCGTGTGAAATACTTATTGACTTCCATGCTCCAGGATCAGGAAATCCCACACTAAATCTCCATAGTATTACTGGTGCCTCAGCTTACAGTCTCAGTCTATAACACAGTAACATTCCCAGTACAATTTACAAAGCACCGGCGAATACCGAAAAACAGTCGTGAGTATCAGAAATTATCGAACATCTACCGGTGCCACGAACAAAAATAAACATGTAGATACAGAACCCACAAGTACCCTCAAATTCTGGTTATGAGCCCGGGGCTCGGCTTGCTCCGCCCTTTCCGAGCGCGCACGACCACCTGTCTCAACAACACCAATTAACCTTACTAAGACCGCCACCACTTCATTATTCCCCATTTTACCCCTTAGATATCCCAAAAATGGCAATTGTGAAGCGCGGTGGCCGTAGCAAGGCCAAGCAGCAGGCAGCGCCGGCGAAATCCGGGATCAAGAAGGCTGAGTTTGACCTCACCAAGAAAAAAGAGGTTGGTGTTTCGGACCTCACGCTTTTGCTGAAGATCTCCGACGACGCTATAAATGACAATCTTCACAAGCGGTTCATGAACGGCCTGATCTATACCTACATTGGTCACGTGTTGATTCTGGTGAATCCGTTCCAGGACTTGGGAATCTATACCCCGCAAACCTTGGCCTTATATAAGGGCAAGAATAGGCTAGAGGTGCCCCCTCACGTGTACGCCATAGCCGAATCGATGTACTACCACTTGAAACTGTACGGCGAAAACCAATGCGTGATCATTTCGGGTGAATCCGGGGCGGGAAAGACCGAGGCGGCTAAGCAGATCATGCAGTATATAGCCAACGTGCTGGTGGCTCCTGAATCACCCGAAAACGGGGCTGCAGCGCCGCTGGGGATCGCCAAAATCAAGGATATGGTTCTTGCGACCAACCCGCTCTTGGAGTCCTTTGGGTGTGCGAAAACACTTCGTAACAACAACTCGTCGCGGCACGGCAAGTATCTCGAGATTTTCTTCAACAACGAGAACCAGCCGAGCGCTGCGCACATCACCAACTACTTGTTGGAGAAGCAGCGGGTCGTGCAGCAGATCTCGAACGAGAGAAACTTTCATATTTTCTACCAGTTTACAAAAAACTGCCCCCTGCAGTACCAGCAACAATATGGGGTCCAGGGGCCCGAAACGTACGTTTACACGTCGGCGGCTAAATGCATAGACGCCGACGGAATCGACGATGCGCGTGACTTTGACGAAACCCTTAGTGCCATGCGTGTGATTGGGCTAACCCAAAAGGAACAAGACAACATTTTCCGCATTCTTGCAGCGATCTTGTGGGTGGGGAACATCTCGTTTGTAGAGGACGAAAGCGGCAATGCTGCGATTCGCGATGAGGGCGTGACCAATTTTGTGGCTTATTTGCTTGAAGTGAGCGCCGAGACGTTGAAAACAGCCATCGTCGAGCGGATCATCGAGACCTCTCACGGGTCCAGACGGGGCCTGACTTATCACGTGCCCTTGAACATTGTTCAGGCGACGGCGGTTAGAGATGCCTTGGCGAAAGGCCTTTACAATAATTTGTTTGAGTGGATTGTTGAGAGAGTAAACATCTCACTTAAAGACAATGAGGCAGCATACGCCAAGAAACTGGTGGGGATCTTGGACATCTACGGGTTTGAGATTTTCGAGCACAACTCGTTCGAGCAGATCTGCATCAACTACGTTAACGAGAAGCTCCAGCAGATCTTCATCCAGTTGACGTTGAAGGTGGAACAGGACGAGTATGTGCAGGAGCAGATCCAGTGGACGCCGATCGACTACTTCAACAACAAGGTCGTGTGTGACCTAATCGAGGCGACACGTCCGCAGCCGGGTCTCTTTGCCGCCTTGAACGACTCCATTAAAACGGCACATGCCGACTCGGACGCCGCGGACCAGGTGTTTGCGCAGCGTTTGAGTATGGTGGGCGCGAACAACCGCCACTTTGAGGACAGAAGGGGCCAATTCATCATCAAACATTACGCGGGCGATGTGCACTACGAGGTGCTGGGCATGACCGACAAGAACAAGGACAGCATGTTGCGGGACCTTCTTGAACTTTTGTCGACATCTGCCAATACGTTTGTGACGCTGGCGCTCTTCCCGCCCAGTCTCTTGGCCGCACTTACAGACTCGAAGAAACGGCCCGACACCGCCTCCGACAAAATCAAGAAAAGCGCAAACATCTTGGTCGACACCTTGTCGCAGTGCCAGCCCTCGTACATCCGAACGATCAAGCCGAACCAGACCAAACGCCCCAAAGAGTACGACAACCACCAGGTGTTGCACCAAATCAAGTACTTGGGTCTAAAGGAAAACGTGCGGATAAGACGTGCCGGGTTTGCCTACCGCACGACTTTTGACAAGTTCGTGCAGAGATTCTATCTTTTGTCACCCGCGACAGGCTACGCTGGTGACTACATTTGGCACGGCGATGACATCACAGCGGTGAAGGAGATCTTGAGGAGCTGTCACATTCCATCCTCGGAATTCCAGATGGGCACCTCCAAGGTGTTTATCAAGACCCCCGAAACGCTTTTCGCCTTGGAGGACATGCGCGACAAGTACTGGCACAACATGGCCGCGCGCATCCAGCGAGCGTGGCGGCGGTATCTCAAACGTAAGGACGATGCTGCGAAGGTCATCCAAACTGCATGGCGCCTTAAAACGCATGGTAACAAGTTTGAACAATTGCGTGACGAAGGCACCGCTTTGCTCCAGGGAAGAAAAGAGAGAAGACGCTTTTCGATGATAGGATCGCGTGCATATATGGGTGATTACCTCGGATGCAACGATTCGTCTGGATACGGCAGGTTTGTCGTGAGCCAGACCAACGTCTCGGAGGTGGTGGTGTTTTCAGCGAGGGGCGAGATTCTTTTGTCGAAGTTTGGTCGATCGTCCAAACGACTTCCCCGGGTTATCGTTCTCACAAAATCCAATGTATATGTGATAGCCGAGGCGTTGGTCGAGAACAGGTTACTGTTGCAGAAAGAGTTTTCGATCCCCGTGAGCGGAATCAACTATGTTGGCATGTCCACCTTCCAGGACAATTGGATTGCGATCTCGTTAAAAGCGCCAACCCCCACCACCCCCGATGTCTTGTTGAACTTGGATTTCAAGACAGAATTTGCCACTCAGCTCAAAAAAATCAACAGGAGCATCGGAATCAAGATCGAACCCACGATCTCGTACCAGAAGAAAGCGGGCAAGTTCCACGCTGTCAAGTTCCAGCACGGAGCTGCGCCCCAAAACGGAGACACGTACAAGTCAGGAACCGTTACCGTCCAACAAGGATTGAGCCCTAACAGCAAAAACCCAAAGAAGCCTCGTGCAAAGGCTAGTGCTGTTGACTACAGCAAATACTACAACAGAGGCGTGAGAAGAAATAACGGGGGCTACACCGCTCCAACCCCAGTGGCAAGAAACGTGGCTCCGCAACCTGCCTCTCGTATATCTGCTCCCCGACCAGCGCCCGTTGTCAATAATCACGTGGCACCAGTGGCACCTCCATCGAGACCACAATCTCACACTAAACCTGCACCTGTGGCACCTCTGATGCCCCAAACACATCGTCAGCAACCTGCAGCGGCAACAAGAGTGGTTCCTCCGCCCAGGCCCACACAAAAAACTGCTGCTCCACAACCTCCGGCCAAAAAGGTGGCACCTCCACCACCCCCACCACCTCCTGCCTTAGCAGTGGTGAAACCCAAACACCCTACGTACAAGGTGCTCTACGACTACGACGGGTCTGTGAGTGGCTCGGTGCCTCTAGTTAAGGATGACGTTGTCTACGTGGCGAGTATTAACGGCAAGTGGGGACTCGTCAAAGATTTGAAGGAAACTCAAGAAGGTTGGGCGCCGCTCGACTATATGAAGGAGATAGAGCCACCAGCAGATCTTTTTGGCGGGCACAAATCGTCGGCGCCTCCGCCCCCGCCACCACCTGCTACTGTAGCACAAAACCAGAATGTCCGAAGCTCTGCCTCGACCACGCAACCTGCAAACGGAGGACTAGGAAACGGGCTTGCTGATGCTTTAAAAGCAAAAAAGACCGAGGAGGTCTCGTTGGCGGGCTCGTTGGCGGATGCCTTGAAGAAGCGAAAGGGTGTTACCACTGATTATAGTGACGAAGAGGAGGACGATGACGACTGGTAGGGAGTTTCATTATCGATATAAGGGTTTGAGGATATATCGACCTGCTTGCTCGAAGTTGAAGTGGCTCATGAATAGGCACACAACTTCCGAACAACAAGAGCAAAGTGGCTGAACCCATACTGCAAAAAGTTAAATTAAGCATTTTTGCGCTATTGTTTTCAAGAATTGCGTGCTGTTGACCGTTGGTTGATGATATCAACTTTGATGGCTCCCAATATCTTGAACTAATGAAGTGGTGCAACAAATATACAAGCACAGCTTTACTCCTCAAAGCCTTGCCGAAGCTGCAAAGTGTTCATTTCATTCGGTCATTCGTAGTACACGCAGCCAAAGGCCCAAACACTCTGGCCGTATAGAATCCAATGATTCTCTCGAAAATTGGATCTTGCTGAAAGAAGTATGCATGAGCTGTTCAAAGCAGAAAAGGGGATCGAGTTTGACTAAAATTATTTTTGCCTTTAAATATCTACCCTTCATATATCTCCAAATCAGTCTCTATCATCTACCGTCAGTGTCCACGATCTTGGTTTGGGTCTTTTGACGATCAAGACTCATTTGGTAAATCTTGAAAAGGCCGATCTGAGAATCTGAAAATATTAGATTCTGGCTGAATGAGTTCACGAAGCCATTGCTCTACCAGACAAATGCTTGTCTAAATCGTCGCAATTCTCACTGAACATCAGTCTCGTAGGCACATAAAACGTTCCACAAATAAGCCCTTCAGTCCTAGCGGAGAAGGGGGCACGGCAAATCGATGATGTTTCCAGCATTGGCGAAAATCAGATTCTCACCTCAAAAGTATAAAAAAAAGCTTGGCCTTATTGGGAAGAGTAGACACAATATATCTACTATAACTGGTCATGTCCGGCATAAAACACTCTGCTGTAATATTATTAAACTCAAAACCACCTTCAACCAGAATTCACAATAGAGCAAAGGCTGTTTAGATTTGCACTACTCGAAGCAAAGACGATAATTTCGCTTGTCGCCTCAAACATACCCACTACTACCATACAGCGTTTTTGCGGCAATGCAATTTCGCAGACACGAGACCTTACCGGTAGGAACAGAGCTCGCAATGAAGTCTGATGAAGTGCACGGAGAAATGCTTTGGTATGTACGAGGCGTCGAAATTCACCAGTATTATTCTTTTATTCGAAGAAAATGAGAAAACTGTATCCAAAAACTCGTAATGTTCCCTTCATTCAATTGCTGCAAATGTCGTATAGTCCTCATTGACCTGTCATTGACATTACACTCTTTTTGTCAACAGGCACAGTGAAATAGTGAAAACATTTATGATGCTTTCGATGAAAATTAATCACTAAAATTCAACACTACCTTTACCAGCACTCGAATAGCTTTCTTCAACTTTGTGGGTACACCAATGCTTCCTCATACTTCCACTCCCGGTCACGTGATCATTCCTAGCACCATGGCTCTTACCAGAAGTCACTCCATAACTATCATCAGATCCAGGCCAAACCACAAAATCTTCAAAAGACTGATCAATTCGTTTGAACTCGCTTTCTTTTTTTTTTCCGAAATGGACCAATATTGTTTGCGCTTTACTGCCCAGTATGAGCCCAGATTTTAGCCCGGGGCCGATTTCAGATCGCACTTTGGCCCCAACCGTGCACCGCCAGTATGGCCCTGCTAGTAGCACGATATAGGCAAAATACACCCCCACCAAACGGGTCAAAGCCACGAATTATTTGACCTCTTCTGGGGCTATATCTATACTTTCCCCGCTAAAGGACCATGTCGCGCCCAAAAAACCGCAATTCGTTGCTTGCGGGAAACGGGTTTGCCACAAACACGCCTTCTGCGCCAAAAGACGATATTTCGCTGATGAAGTACGTGATGGAGCGGCCGAAAGAGCCCGTGTTTGCCCTCAGCGATGAAACCGCCGCCAAAACTTACCCGGACTACAGCCCCTGGGCCGAAAAGGACGCGGACAACAGCAAATTGACCGCTGCAGAGACCCTCAACAACGGGTATTTCGAGCTGCCGCTGGTCGCCAACGAGTACTTCTCGGCGCGCAACTTGATTCAGGAGACGCTTTTTCTGGCGGAAGCTAATGGAAAATCGCTATTGAACGAGCTCTCGCTGAATCTTGCGAAAGCTTATCGCGTCCGAAACGACGTCATCAACAAGATTTCGAACGCGTCACACGGGTTCAAGCTCCCGCCGAGGGTCACGCTTACGGCGCTGAAACGCGAGGCGTGGCTCCGCGATTTGGCCAACCCTGAAATCCCGCTTGCCGCTGTGGCGCTGAAGATCCCACACGGCATTAGAAACAAAGTTCTAGTGGATCACCTATGCTTGTTGAAAGTCCCGCTTTCGCGAGCACTATGGTTTGTGAAGTGCGTGCTTTGTGGCGAGCAGCAAATTCTACGCAAAAAGTTTTATCTGCGGCAAAACTCGGGCCAGAACCACGCTTCTGGCGCCCAAAATGGTTTCCTCTCGTTGGAGTCTATTGAGGGCCGCTGGATTCAGGAGTGGACCCTGCAGGTGGCCGACTATGTGCTTAAATTTGCACGAGAGATGCCCGGGGTGGGGTTAATTGAGAAAAAATCCGCATATCAGGCGAAGTATCTGTACTTATTGCGGCTAGTGCAAACACTATACATCGAGCACTTGGTTGACCGCACGTTTTTCTTGTCCCGTGTGAGCAGGTTTCTCCGAGACGGCCTTCCGTTTCAAACTGAGCATCTTCCTGATCTTATTGAGGTTGCCAAGGCCGAAAATGACGAAGATTCCCCCGTGCTAGTACGCGTTTTAGGGGAAAGTCCACTCAACTACGGCCAGATCCTCACAGCGTTGACTTTTGTTCAAACTTTCTGGACGGAGTTTCTCAGCAGAGACTTTTTATGTAAACTGCTAGGGGAATCGTTCCTTTTGAACTACTTCTTGGTGGAAAAAATCCCCCATATCGCACCGCTTACAGCCGACCACAGGCCGTGTCCCTGTGCGTTACCGTATCCCCTAAAGAACAGCCTTTTGGAGCTCATTTCCTCACTTATTGTCAGTCTTTTCCGCCACAATCCCAACGCGTTTGTGGTGCCTGACTTCTGGCTTCTTTTGGGTGGTGCTTTGTACCGTATACTAGCACAAAGCAGTGTGTGCAAGAGCGACAAGCAACGGCAGAATTTCGAGGCTGTATTCCGGCTCATCAACTTTCGTAATGAAAGTCTCATGTTGAACATGCGGTATATGGGGAAAGGCGGAAACAAGGGTCCGTCGAAAGGTCAAAGTAGTGGTTTTGAGGCACTGGCCATCCGGCAACCCAATCGCAGTGTCACTTCACTGAGTTGTTCCAAGGTCGATGTTTTACTGTTTATCGATATGCTTGATTCCATGAACTTGAACACCAGTCTAGCGACGTCACTACGGCCGGTCTCATCAACCTTACCAAACGATAATAAGTGGCGCCTACATGTCAAAATCTTGGTGAAATGGTGCACCAGTGCATATCGTGACATGGGGTCGCTGAGCCAGACAGTATTGACGCTCTGCAACTTCATAAAAAAGAAGGTGCTTCAGCCAATCACATCTCGAGGAAGTGCCCAACTCAAAGCTGAATTCGAAGGTGAGATTCTAGAGAGCATCTTTGGTTTGGCACACGAGCCGCCACTTACGCTTTCGATGCACCACTTGTACGTTCTCTTCAACGAGCTTTTGCAGTTGAAGGTGATCTCGATATCGTCGTACCTCCGCAAGATCATTGCCTGTGGGATCTTCTACATTTCGTCGCAGGAAGGCGAAAATAATCCCGCAACAGAGAACGACCCCCAGGTTCTGTTTCATCTTGCACTCCTTTCCAATTTGCCCGCCTTGAACAACAAACAGCATTTCCAGATTTTATCGAAATGGACACCCCGAGGCGAGGAGATTGCGACCAGTTTCGAGAGGGCGCTTGAACTGGCAAAACTGAGTGTTCTAGAAAGTTTGGTTGCGGATAAGTTCCCGGAAAATTACCCCGAGTTTCTTGCAGAAACCCGCGGTTTGACCGTGGGGGTCAAGTTTCTTCTTGCGAGTTCACTCACTTCCCAAATAAAGGCTACAATCACACTGTCGCCGAAACTTATACACATGTCGCCGTCAACAGTCGCGAAAATATACAGATTCTACGAGGCCACCGACAATTTGACCGTCTTTTTCCGGGTGTTTGTGCGGTTCGTGTTGAAAAACGAAGACAAGGTGATAATCTACTACTTGGACACACTCCACTTTATTGGTGTCCTTCTCAGACACAACTTTCTACTCGTGAACTTTCTCCCCGGAAGCATTGACCGGGTCTCAACAATCTACGAGCTTTACAACTTGATCATTTCCGCATACCAGGACTTGTCTTCCCGTGAGCCAGACGTGTACGATTTTCGTTTGCTTTGGACGTTCATGAACCAGTCGGTTGATAAGAAAGTCTCCGAGGCAGCCAGTGTTCCTGCAAAAAAGAGCCACGATCCTGATTTGGACCGCTATTTGTTCAGCAAGGATTCTGTAGAATCGCCTCTAAAGGTTCAGGTGCCTGCACCGCGTCGACACCAGGCATACTCTGCAGATAATTTCATGGAAAACTTGAATCACTTGCTTTCCCAGAGTCCCCCTGAAGCGACCTTAGAGGATGTCTCTGATATCTGTGCAGACCTTAGCGAGGTATCGTCTTGGTTGAGCGCAAAAGGCATTGTGGAAAAAAACTGCCAATCGCTGCGGCGGGAAAACATATTGCTCAAATGGGGGACCGAAGGGCCCCTTAGTGAACGCGAGGACGTGGCTTTTGCAAAACTTGTTCGGATTTCGATGCCTGTCGGCAAGGATATAAACAAAGCGCGCCTAATGGCCGGCGCAATATACATTTCAGAGTCCAATTATGTGACCTTGGCCTTGCTTGCGAAAGTGATTTGCTACGGACTCATTCTGTTCCGAGATGTACTAGCTGGGGTCGAAAGCTTGGGCGAAAAAGGCCTCGATTCTGGTCTTTCTTACTACTTGGTGTTTGGCGGCGATTACGTCACCGAGAACCTCTATACTTCCCAAGCTGTTGCGTTCAGGCTCTTGCTATCCGAATTCCGCAAAACACACCTGGAAGACACATTCCATTTGGCATTAGCGTGGGACAATCACGATGACGATGACAATTGGCAGGCTCGGGAAAAGGCTTGCAGACAGGTGTTGATGGATATGCTCGTTCGCCATCGGTCATATGCTATCCACACAATTTGCGCCACTATTCCACCTCTGAGTGTCACGAGATTGTGTTTGCAAGTGCTCGATATAGATGAACCGTTTCTGGGGTCGCTGTCGATTTCACTGCTTGCTCCGTTTGCCAACGAATACTCCTTACCGGTTTTGCAACTATTACTCCGTGTTACAACCGCGCAGGATAATCCGTCTTTGGACGTTTTGGGAGAATCTATATTGCAATTCTTGGATGCGTGCGAGTTCTCGATCCACACAAACAACTCGTACTTCGGCGAGCTCTTCAATTATCTCGAGTGGGAGCAAAAATCAAAAGTTTTCATGTTCATGGAAACACACTTCTTGACCCATAAGGAACCTTTACTGGTATGGAGCGATGACTCACTTTCTCAAGACAACCATATCCTCATGTTCGCAAGGACCAACCAAAAAGGCGAGAATCTCCTACCGGTGTTCAAAGACTTCTTTCGCAGCTTTCTGATTGGCGCAAGTGAAAGCTTGGAAATCAACCTCGAGCAGTTTCAGAACTTCTCCAACTTTCTCGTGAACATTCTTCAATATGTGAACAACCAGGCGGTGCTCCAACATCACCTACAACACCTTCACGACATCACGTCGATTTTCCTCAGGCTTGTCATCATACACAGTGTTTCCTTGACAGAACTCATTGCCAGCCACGACTCGATGCACTTTGTGTTTCTCAAAAACATGATGATGCTTCTCGACTCGTTGTTTTTGTCGCTGGGCCAGGAAAAACTCAAGATCTTGCTTTTCGACTTGCTTCTCCAAATGAAAGGCTCGCTCACACAATCACTTGTCGCCAGACCTTCCGAAGACTTTATTGGTATTTCCCCTCAAACATTAGGCCTTGGAAACTCGCCTCAAAAACCCGGCAGCAGTGTCCCTTCACCTCTTGGTCCACATTTAGAAAATTCTTCGGTTGGGGCTTCGGCGTTGAACACCATGTCGCTGATACTCGATCTACCTGAACCTGAGATGAACGCACACGATTTCGGCAATGATGAACCCTCTTGCATTCTTACTCTAAGTAAAGGAGAATTAGAGTGTGACAGTGAAGTGGCGTTGGTGAGAAACACACACTTGTTGATGGTGCTGAGAGAGGCAAAAGAACAGTTCACGGAAAACCCCTTTAACGTTGTTGATGAGAAATTTACGAAACCGTTCAAATTGGACAGTGTTGGGCTTATCGAGGACACGACACAGGGGATCAACAACGGGTGTGTAAGCCTCTCTGTTTTTGGGGCTTATACTACGAAAGAGAATCCGTACTAGGGTATTAGGCTTGCAATGGTCTTATGACTGGATTTCAAGTGTGATTTCTCTTTACTGATGAGAAGTGTCTGCATTCATATCGAATGACGTGAATCTCACTGAATCGGCAATACTTGGTCTTGCAGTTTTTACGTACGTTGAAGTAGAACACCATCCAAGCCATGTCCAGCCCCCAAAATAATTTCTCCTGATTTCGCTATATTTCAACTTTCTATTTTTCGAGCACACGTACGTATCATTCAATATGCTCACACAG